>JBBPBX010005004.1:60123-70185 GCA_038048925.1 Garcialebias charrua
TATATATATATATGCTGTATTTTAAACCAAATTTTTGTTAAATAAGCATGCCAACAAGAAAACCCTGTGGGATACAAAACATACTCAACACAAGGAATCCCCAAAACACGACAAAAGAAACTGAGCAAAGAAACTGAAAGTTATGCACCATAACTCATGTTCCCTGAAGGAAGGGAACGAGGTGCAACATACTTGCTATGGGAATTGCGCCCCCGCGCGATTACCTGAAGGAATACAATCACGCCTTTTACGGCAGGGGGCGTCACCCCGCGTCAGAGGTACCGCCTTTCAGGTACTTAAGCGACTGACGCCCCTCCATCTTTCTCAGAAATTGCACTTCACCGAGCTTCCAGCATTGAAAAGGGCCAGCTATGTTGCACCTCGTTCCCTTCCTTCAGGGAACATGAGTTATGGTGCATAACTTTCAGTTCCCTTTCAGTTCGGTCTCTCGGTGCAACATACTTGCTATGGGAACGTAATTCATTCACGCCCTTGAAATGCTCAGCAAAATGCATGTGAGAACCTCCATCCTAAGGGACGGGCATCTCTTAGCTGCTTACTACAAGGAATGCAGAGAGCAGATGCCAAGAGGAAGAAAGGCCAAATGTGAGAGACATTCACATGATGTCTCACATGACCTATTAATATATATAACACTAACTAGAAACAGCCCAAGCGTGCTCCAGTAGTTTGAGTACTCATCGACTCCTGTTTCCCTTTTTGGGCAGGAGGAGCAATGTTTTCCTCCTTTGATGTTGTTTTCACGGCTCGACTGACAAGTGGAGCCCATCCTGATGTAGGAGATCAGACAAGGAGAGGGGAAACCTTTCCATTCTACATCTCCCAGGCAGAAAAAATAAACATCAAGGGAAACCCTTGTGAATTTTAATTGCTGCTTATGTCGGGACAAAGCAACCAAAGCCCTAGGCTTTCAGCCAGTACCTTTCAGAGGCCAGGCTGAGAGTTGCCACAACTCTGGACGTGGGTGTAGAAGTTGTCCACGTGCCTGAGTCAATAGGTCCCTATGAGGAGGCAATTGCCATGGTGTCCCTGACAACATTGAGCTCAACTCCGGGAACCACGGTTTCTGTGGCCATCTGGGAGCTATGAGGATCAGAGAGAGGGCTCCCCGCCTTACCTGTTCCAATGTCGCCCCGATCAGAGGGACAGGTAGGAAAGCATAGTAGAGCACCCCTGCTGGCCAATCATGTGCCAGAGCATCTATTCCCAACGGAGCATCTGTCTCCTTCAGGGAGAAATAAAGGTCACAGTGTGAGCTAGCTCTGCAGGCGAACAAGTCCACAGAGGCTCTGCGAAACGTGACCATACCTGTTCCACGATCCGTGGGTTCAGGCTCCATTCCGATGGCAACAGAGGCCCTCTTGAGAGGGCGTCTGCACCATAATTCAGATCACCAGGGACATGAGTTGCCTTAAGTGACAGAACTCTTGGAGCACACCACGTGAGCATCCTCCGTGTCAGATCAAGGAGGGCCCGGGATCTCGTCCCTCCTTCTCTGTTGATGAAAGACAGATAACAAGACCACGGTGTCTTGTTATCTGATTTTACCAGGATATGATGTCCGGTAACCAGACCTTCACTGAAGAAGTATTTTAATGACAGGAATACGGCCAGTAATTCCAGGAAGTTGATATGTAATTTGGCTTCCTGCTCGTTCCAAAGGCCGCGGGCGTTCTGGTTCCTGCAGATCGCTCCCCATCCTGTTTTTGAGGCATCCGTCGTGATGACTACACGGGACGACACCCTACCCAGTGAGACCCCTTCCGTGAAGACGGACGGATCTCTCCAAGGTCCCAGGGCCTTTAGGCACTTTGGGTCTATTTTAACCTTTTCCGCTTGTTTGGGCAGAGCGGGTTGTATTTGTTGGTTAACCATACCTGTATGGCCCGCATTTTCAATAATGCACATGGCACACAAGGAATGGCCACTGCCAAGAGGCCCAGCAGGCGTTGGCAAATTTTCACAGGGACCCGTTGGTCCAGTTTAAATCTTCCCAGGCAATGGCGAATGGAAGAGACTCTTTCCTTCGAGAGCCATGCTCTGTATTGGACAGTGTCAATCTGTACACCCAGAAATACGGTAACCCGTGACGGAGTCAGATTGCTCTTCTGTAGGTTTATGACAAAACCGAGAGAATCCAGGTGTAGATCACCTCAAGGGAGTGTGACAGTGCCTGCTTTCTGCTTCCAGCCAGAATTGACAAGTCGTCCAGGTAATTCAAGACCCTGAGTCCTTGGTTCCTAAGAGGGGTCAGGGCTGCATCCAGACATTTAGTGAATGTACGTGGGGCAGTCTTTAAACCGAAGGGTAAGGCCTTGAATTCATAAGCGTTACCTTCGAATGCAAAACAGAGGAACTTTCTGTGTCTCCTCCACACGCCTATATGGAAATAGGCATCTTTCAGATCCACTGTACATGCGTAGTCTCCTGGTCTCACAGACTGGAGAACTTGCCGCAGTGTAAGCATCTTGAACTTGAAGGTTTTAATTCTTTTATTGAGAGTCCTGAGATCCAGAATCGGTCTCAAGGAACGGTCCTTTTTGGGCACCAGGAAGTACTTGCTGTAGTGTCCGGAGCGCAGTTTAGGTCCCGAGACCAAACGAATCACTCCCTTTTTCAGCATGGTTGAAACTTCCTCCCTCAACACGTGCGCACGTGCAGGGTTGATCTTAGAATGTAACACCCCTGAGAAACGGGGCGATCTCTTTGAGAACTGCAACTTGAGCCCATGACGTATTGTTGTCATGACCAAATCATTTTGTAGGCACGCCTCCCACGCCTGCGCATGCACGCTGAACCTGGATGGCATGTGGTGCTCCTCGTGTTTTAGGTCGGAGGGGGTGACCTTTGACCCCTCTCGCGTTTTTTTGAGCATTTTGCTCGGCCCAACAGAAGATATCGCAAGATCAGGCCGTCTCCGACGGATCTCACATATCTTGCTGTGGTTCATAGTTCGACCGTGAGGTCTGGGTTTTATAAAAATGGGACTCGAGTCAAGAACCAGGGCAGACTGTACATTGGTACTTTTATTCTCGTACATTTTTGAAACAGTGTCTGTTTTGTTTACACATACAGTAGGCGAGTCATGTTTAGTGCGCGCACACATGTCACCAGCTCCTCGTGGTTGTCTACGAGCAGAGACTGGGATTAGAGAGTTAGGTTCCCGTACCTCGTGGGTGGGCGAACCTGTAAATTTATCAGTTCGTCCTGGTTCATCAGGTCTGGAACTGGTTTTCGTAGGAATGGGCCGAAGCAGCACTCGGACGGTACTGTGAAGCCTCGTAGTCCCCAACGGGTCTCTTTCGTGGGAGACCACGCATGTTTTCCGTTGGTGGGGCAAACTTTTTCCTTGGCAAACCCTCGCGGAGGGCATCTGCTTGTTTGCGTGCTAGTTCCAGCCTTGTCTGGACACGTTCCAGGGCTTTCCCAAAGAGTCCTGTCGGCTCGATCGGGTGCTGTAGGAAGGTGGCCCTCTGGTTTTCCGGGAGTTCCGACAGTGTTAGCCAAAGATGGCGCTGGGCGACAACTATTTCTGCCATTGCTTTGCCTTGGGAAATAGCTACTGTCCCCATCATGTTGAGCACGAGGTCAGAGGCACGGCGGGCCTCTTCTATGGCCTCGGCCTCATCCTTTGATACCTGGATCTCCTGTAGCTTCTCCGCCAGGTAGGCCTGTACCATGCTCGACGTATTCATTGTGCGAGCCGCGAGGCCTTGGGCCTTGTAGCACTTCTTAAGTTGTTTCTCCGAAGTGCGACAGGCCTTGCTGGGTAGCGTTGGCTTCATCCCCACGGCAGTGGGAGCCAGGTGAACCGCCAGAGACTCCTCAATCGGGGGTGCACTGGCAAGGCCCAGAGCCTCCATTCCCGTGACATCCAAGAGTCGGGACAATGGCAGCATGATAGGAGCCCTGGGTTCCGCCCAGGAGCGTGTGAGTTCCGTCAGAAAGTCCGGGAAAATTGGCATTTTCTGCGATGTTGTCGGTTGCTTCACGTAGAAGTAATTTCCTACCAGCCTCGTAGCCCGTTGGCGAGGCGTGGGGTCCGGCCACGTGACCTGCAGGGCATCAGCGGCCCTATGGCACAGGTCGAACAAGGCATGTACCGACAAGTCCGGTTCCGGAAGGTTCTGCGCCAGGTTCTGGGAGAAATGAACAATTTCTCCCTTGTCACCGTACTGGGCGTCTACGTCGGACCCTTCTGGCGTCGAGTCTTCGACAGGAAGAGAAGAGTCCGATGCGTTGTCTTCCCCGACCCGGCCACTGCACTCCAGGTCCACGTTTTCAGGCTCCGGTTCTGGAGCAGGCAGGTTAGTGCGACGTGCGACCTTCCTCGCCGCGGTCCTCGCCATGGATTTGGCCAACGTGTCCGCGTGGCGTTTCCTCACTGTGGCCATCATTCGACGACAGTGGGGGCAGGAGTCGGGGGATTCCAGCGCCTTCCTTGTGTGCAGGATCTCAAGGCAGACAGGACTGGCCTCGTGGGTGTCCGTCGCCGAAAGGGAGTAGCCACAACCGCTGGGGCATGGGCGCGAGCGAGGACTCGTCGTCCTGGTGTTCTTCTTCCTTGTCCTCCGCTTTCCCTTCTTGGGAGCCATGTCCGGAGATGAGAAGAGTGGATAGTTCTTCTTTTTTCCTTTTCTTTTCTTTGTTCGAAGCCGTCTTCTCCGTCGTCTTGCTATCGCTAGTAGGCTGCTAGTAGATTAGCAGATGGTTGTGACGCAGTTAGCGTCGTCGAGCGAAGCTATGGAAGAGAAGAAACTTCGTGGTAAGTAGAAAAATGCTGGACTAGCTTTCGCCAGCCCAGTAGTACGCAGGAAAATTGTCTCTGTACGCTCAGTGTAGGGAGCAAGCTCACCTCAATCAAGCGACGCGACAACAGAGAGGTCCCGCGATATTCAGGTGTTTCAGCGAGGTGAAGGGCAAAAAAGAGAAAGATGGAGGGGCGTCAGTCGCTTAAGTACCTGAAAGGTGGTACCTCTGACGCGGGGTGACGCCCCCTGCCGTAAAAGGCGTGATTGTATTCCTTCAGGTAATCGCGCGGGGGCGCAATTCCCATAGCAAGTATGTTGCATCGAGAGACCGAACTGAAAGGGAACCAAAAACTCACAAATCAGCACATAAACATGTTCTGCTTATGAAGTACAGTGGAGCAAACAAGTATTTAGTCAGCCACTGACTATGCAAGTTCTCCTACTTAGAAAGATGAGAGGTCTGTATTTTCATCATTTCACTTCAACTATGAGACAAAATAAGGGAAAAAAATCCAGGAAATCACATTGTAGGATTTTAAAATATTATATTGTATGTAAATGATTTGGTAAAGGTGTCAGGTCTCTTAAATTGTATTCTATTTGCAGATTATACAACTTCTCTTTATTTTGGTAATGATTTAAAACAAATGACTGAGTTGTTATCAATAGAATTTGTCAAAATTCAAGACTGGTTTAAATTAAATAAGCTATCTTTAAATCTTGATAAAACAAATTATATGTTATTTACCAAGAAAAAGAAATTTTTGAATTTTTCTTTTAATATTGATGGTGTTGAAGTAAAAAGAGTGAGTGAGATGAAGTTCTTGGGTGTGTTAATTGATGATAAACTATCCTGGAAACCGCATTAATTCGGTCAAAACCAAGTTAGCTAGATCAAATGCAGTGTTGTACAAAGTCAAGGATTTATTTAATGCCAAAGCGCTGTATTTATTATACAATACAATTTTTTTACCACATCTAATCTACTGTGTTGAAGTTTGGGGGAAGGCATGCAAGACCACAACCACGCCCGTTTTTACTCAACAAAAAAAGCATACCGTCACCCATCAAATATATTATTTGAACAACTTAAATTGTTAAAATTTTATGATTTGGTGGATTATAATATATTATTATTAATGTACAAAGCACAAAATGCCTTACTTCCCTCAAATGTTCAAAAGTTTTTTATTAAGAGACTGAGTTGTTATAATTTGAAGGGAACTGAGATTTTTGTTAAGTCCCAATATTGTACCAGCTTGAAGGGACGCTCTATTTCCATTCAGGGAGTTGATCTGTGGAATAATTTGGAAAATGATACTAAATATGCCAAATCTTTGTCTGTGTTCAAGAAAATGGTTAAATCTAAGATGTTGACAATATACAAAATGCCTAAAATGCAGTTTTATTGTATATTGTATTGTAAACTATTGGACAGGTTATGAAGTTGATTTTTATTATTGTTTTGCTTGTGTAATTGAGAAAAAAGGGGCAGTTAAAATAAGATTTTTTTCTTCTCACTGCCTCCTTTCATTTTATGTTCGTTTTTTTATTTTTCCAAATTTTTTCTTTCATACTGTATGTAAAGTTCTTTTTATATTGAATGTAAAATGAATAAATAAACTAAACTAAACTAAAAATAATTTATTTGTAAATGATGGTGGAAGATCTCGGATACAAGCGGCTGAAATGAGTTTTCTCCGCAGGGTGGCTGGACTCTCCCTTAGAGATAGGGTGAGAAGCTCGGTCATCCGGGAGGGACTCGGAGTAGAGCCGCTGCTTCTCCACATCGAGAGGAGCCAGTTGAGGTGGCTCGGGCATCTGGTTAGGATGCCTCCTGGACGCCTCCCTGGTGAGGTGTTCCGGGCATGTCCCACCGGGAGGAGACCCAGAGGAAGACCCAGGATACGCTGGAGGGACTATGTTTCTCGGCTGGCCTGGGAACGCCTTGGGATTCCCCCGGAGGAGCTGCTCCAAGTGGCTGGGGAGAGGGAAGTCTGGGCCTCCCTACTTAGGCTGCTACCCCCGCGACCCGACCCCGGATAAGCGGAAGAAGATGGATGGATGGATGGATGGATGATGGTGGAAAATAAGTATTTGGTCAATGACAAAAGTTCAATTCAATACTTTGTAACATAATCTTTGTTGGCAATGACAGAGGTCTACCGTGTCCTGTAAGTCTTCACCACTGTAGCTGGTGTTTTGGTCCACTCCTCCGAGCAGATCTCCTCTAGAGCAGTGATGTTGTGGAGCCGTCACTGGACAACATGGACTTTCAACTCCCTCCACAAATTTTCTATGGGGTTGAGGTCTGGAGACAGGCTAGGCCACTCCAGGACCTTGAAATGCTTTTTACGGAGCCGCTCCTTCGTTGCCTGAGCGGTGTGTTTGGATCATTGTCATGCTGAAAGACCCAGCCATGTTCCATCTTCAATGCTCTCACTGATGGACGGAGGTTTAGGCTTAAAATCCCATGATACATGGCCCCGTTCATTCTTCCCTTAACACGGATCAGTTGTTCTGTCCCCTTTGAACAAAACCAGCCACACAGCATGATGTTTCCACCCCCATGCTTCACGGTAGGTATGGTGTTCTTGGGTTGTAACTCAGCGTTCTTCTTCTTCCAAACACGACGAGTTGAGTTTTTACTAAAAAGTTCTATTTTGTTTCATCTAACCACATGATGTTCTCCCAGTCCTCTTCTGGATCCTCCATATGATCTCTGACAAACTTCAGACGAGCCTGGACATGTACTGTCTGAAGCAGGATTTGAGTCCCTCTCTGCGTACTGTGTAGTCTTTATTACTTTGGTCCCAGCTCTCTGCAGGTCATTCATCAGGTCCCTCCATGCAGTTCTGGGATTTTTGTGCACTGTTCTTATGATCATTTTGACCGGATGAGATCTTGGTGGGGCCCGAGATCGAGGGAGATGATCAATGGTCTTGTATGTCTTCCATTTTCTTACAGTTGCTCCCACAGTTGATTTGTTCACACTAACCTGCTGCCTATTGTAGATTCACTCTTCCCAGCTTAGTGCAGGTCATCGATTTTCTTCCTGGCTTTTAAAAATGTTACACGAAGGAAGTTTCTGCAGATCGATGGTGTAGTACCAAGTTCAGAACATTTCAGATCATTTTGATAAAGTGCTTTAATAATAACGGTTCTGTTTGGATGAAGGCTTGAAATACATACAGTATCAGTAAACTACCCGACATTGGTTCTGCATTAAGCAGCAACATGTGCATTCTTCTTGTTTCAAGAAAATTCATCTTAAAGTTTCAGAGCAGCTGCAGTGAAGAGTAATTTACTGAATCAAGTCATTTTAGAAGGGAAAAGGAGACACATACCGGTACATAATGTTAGTTCAACACAGAGAGGAATATCTTTTACTTTTACTTCAAAGAGCAGGTACTTGGGGGGAATAACAGGTGCTAGTTTTTTGTATCAAGTTGTCAATGTGGACATCAAAGGCCAACATTTCATTATTTTCTATGATGTAATTCATCTATACAAATAGTTTTCTGAGTTCAGAACTAGTGTTAGTTTCAGAAGAGACTGAAAACAGATGTTCAACAGCCTCATCTGGACAGAATGCTACCATATACTGTAACTGACAGTATTGTCTGCATATAACTGAATTCAGGCTGGATTTAATCATAATCTTTACCAATCTATGAAGACGGAAAATAAGATAGGGACTAAAATGATTCCTTGTGGAACACCTCAATTGTTTGAAAATTTTACATGTTGTCTAAAGTTAGAAACTTGTAGCCGATGAGAGAAAACAAAGAATCACTCGCTTATTTTGTCAATGAAATAGAAATGTCATTGTTTTCTTTTTATGGTGTGATCATTTGAATCAGTTTTACTGCAGAACTGTTTTTTAGTGTGTGTGTGTGTGTGTGTGTGTGTGTGTGTGTGTGTGTGTGAGTGTGGAGGGGTGGGGTGTGGGGGAGAGGGTGCATAGTCCATGACTGCTCAGCTTTCAATCTAATTATAGTAATTGTTTGAGGTGATGAGGACCATATCACATCTGGCTGTTACGGGAATTAAATTTCATTCAACTAAAATACCCATTTTCTCTCGCTCTGTGTAATGTAATGTTTTCTAACCATGTCCTGCTGCAAGTAAGCTGGCATGCGAAACACGGCTGTTCGTGCTGGCAGGATTTGTCTTTGTGCATTTAAAAGTAGATTAATTATGCAGTTGAAGTGTACGTTTGACAGATTGGGTCATCCTCATGTCCTTTACTACTTTCCGTGTGCGTTATTCAGGAAGTGCTAAACAGAGTTAAAAATGCTCTCATAACATTTATATGTTTTATATATTCGTGGCATTAGGGACAAAGTGCTGTCAGTGTGTGAGACGAGTTTATCTGAGATCGACCCAGACCAAATAAGCAGATCAGCAGAAAGCAAATAGCTAACGTCCGGCTGGACGTGTGAGGGATCAATGCATTTCAGGAGAGGAGGCAATGGAAGACCCACGACAAGGATCTAATAGTATTTCTGTGTCAGAAATGAACATGTAATCCTCTTATTTAGAAAGCTCTCCCAAATATTAACATTTCACACCGTCACTGGCTGAAATGCATGAGTAAATGTTTGGTAGTGGAAAGCCTTTCAGTGTCATTGTTTTTAGATTACATGCAGCTTGGGTCTGTGATCAGATGCATATTGTCTTAAAGCTTCGTTTATGGAAACATGGATTGTTCTTTTTGGATAAAAATGTTCAGACAGACAATCAGTAAGTTGTTTCAGTCGCTTCAAGCTGTTTTATTACAGAAACTGCAGACACAGTTACAGAACACAGTAATCTATTACTCATTAACACAACACAAACATTAACACAACACAAGTGTCTAACATTTACGTTTACCATTTTAGTTGGAAGAACTGATATTAATTGCTAATAAAGACTTCATAAAACACAAAACACTTCTACTCACGTTCTTGAATATTTTCACAACTACAGGTAGTCCCCGACTTACGAGCGAGTTCCGTTACAACGAGTTGCTCGTAACATGGAAATCTCGTAATTCGGAACGGCCGCCACGTGTCTCGTAAGTCCGGAATTTCGCTCGTAAGTTGGAACGGTTTTGCTAGCGCGACTACAAACACTCGTTTTTCATCGAAAAACTGCTTACGAGTGCATAAAAATGATCGGAAACGTGTGTCCACATGTTTAGCTAACGAACTGTGGTGAAAAAACACAGAAAAACTCTGTATTTTTTGCGTTTTTTCCAAAAATTCGCCAGCTCGTAAGTCCGGAACCTCGTAGGTCAGAGCGC
>JBBPBX010005005.1:0-18913 GCA_038048925.1 Garcialebias charrua
CAAGCCCAAAACCAGAAAAGTTGGCACGTTGTGGAAATCGCAAATAAAAACAGAATACAATGACTTGCAAATCTTTTTCAACCTATATTCAATTGAACACACTGCAAAGACCACATACTTAACGTTCGAACTGGTAAACTTTGTTATTTTTTGCAATTATTAGCTCATTTGGAATTTGATGCCTGCAACATGTTTCAAAAAAGCTGGCACAAGTGACAAAGAAGACAGAGAAATTTGAGGAATGCTCATCAAACACTTATTTGGAATATCCCACAGGTGAACATGCAAATTGGGAACAGGTGGGTGCCATGATTGGGTATAAAAGCAGCTTCCTTGACATGCTCAGTCATCCACATAGAAGGATGGGGCGAGGGTCACCACTCTGTGAACAAATGCGTGGGCAAATTGTCGAACAGTTCAAGAACAACTCTTCTCAACGAGCTATTGCAAGGAATTTAGGAATTTCACCATCTACGGTCCGTAATATCATCAAAAGGTTCAGAGAATCTGGAGAAATCACTACACGTAAGGGGCAAGGCCGAAAACCAACATTGAATGCCCGTGACCTTCGATCCCTCAGGCGGTACTGCATCAAAAACCGACATCAGTGTGTAAAAGATATCACCACATGGGCTCAGGAATACTTCAGAAAACCACTGTCAGTAACTACAGTTCGTCGCTACATCTGTAAGTGCAAGTTAAAGCTCTACTATGCAAAGCAAAAGCCATTCATCAACAAGATCCAGAAACGCCGCCGGCTTTGCTGGGCCCGAGCTCATCTGAGATGGACTGATGCAAAGTGGAAAAGTGTTCTGTGGTCTGATGAGTCCACATTTCAAATTGTCTTTGGAAACTGTGGACGTCGTGTCTTACGGACCAAAGAGGAAAAGAACCATCAGGACTGTTATAGGCGCAAAGTTCAAAAGCCAGCATCTGTGATGGTATGGGGGTGCATTAGTGCCCAAGGCATGGGTAACTTACACATCTGTGAAGGCACCATTAATGCTGAAAGGTACATACAGGTTTTGGAGCAACATATGCTGCCATCCAAGCGACGTCTTTTTCATGGACGCCCCAGCTTATTTCAGCAAGACAATGCCAAGCCACATTCTGCACGTGTTACAACAGCGTGGCTTCGTAGCAAAAGAGTGCGGGTCCTCCCCTGGCCTGCCTGCAGTCCAGACCTGTCCCCCATTGAAAATGTGTGGCGCATTATGAAACGTAAAATACGACAACGGAGACCCCGGACTGTTGAACAACTTAAGCTGTACATCAAGCAAGAATGGGGAAGAATTCCACCTGAAAAGCTTCAAAAATTGGTCTCCTCAGTTCCCAAACGTTTACTGAGTGTTGTTAAAAGGAAAGGCGATGTAACACAGTGGTAAATATGTCCCTGTGCCAACTTTTTTGCAATGTGTTGCTGCCATTGAATTCTAAGTTAATGGTTATTTGCAAAACAAAATAAAGTTTCTCCGTTCGAACATTAAATATATTGTCTTTGCATTCTATTCAGTTGAATATGGGTTGAAAAAGATTTGCAAGTCATTGTATTCTGTTTTTATTTGCGATTTGCACAACGTGCCAACTTTTCCGGTTTTGGGCTTGTAAATAAAAATGGATGAAGGGGGTCGGTGATGACCATGAGGTTGCAGAACAAATGTCTTGCATAGACACCTCTCTGTGCAGAGCTGTGGAGGTTGAAATTCCTGTGGTGGAGTGATCCCCAAGTCCTTCAGGTGGTGAAGACCAGAAGAACTATAGGCATGTGAAATAGTTTCACATAACCAATGTGACAAACGCTGGGGAGATAAAGGCTGGCCCTTTGATCGTTCCCTGAAATGTACAAACAACTGATCGGATTTACGCACCGTGACTGTACGTGTCACATAACACCTGAGTGCACGTAGGCTACTGGACAGAGCAGATTAAAATGTTCCTCCTCTGTAGTTTTGTGGGGAGCGGGGACAGAACCCGTCCAACGTAATGACTCTGGACCTGAACGAACTTATGCTTTTGTGTATAAAAGCAGGATATGGTCAGAGTTCTGCTGAACTTCCATCTCCTTAAATTCTGAGACAAGAAGGAGCAACAGACAGACCTGACAAGTCAATTACTCTTTTAGCTGACGTCAGAGCTAATAAGGCTTTCCCACTGTGGTGCCAGAGCTGGCGTGCAGCTTTCAGAAACTGTTTTGTTAAAGGGTGATTGAAAAATGTTCTATCGTTGAAACCGGCATGACAGGAAGAGATCGTTGCAGCATAAGTTTTAATTGTGCTGAAAGCTAAATTTCTGTCACACAACAGCTGCGGGTAGGATAAAATGCAGCCCATGGGACATGAAGTTTGATCCAGTTCTTTTTTTAGGCACCATCACTGAAAAGCAGCCCATTTAGAATTGTAACCAGTCGTAGTGGATTTTGTGCGCGCTCCCTTGATGTACATATTATGTCTTTGGAAACCCCAAAATTTTCTACTTGTTCTTGTTCAGAGGCCAGACTCAAAGGTGCTGACCTATTATAGGGAGGCTCCTGATTGCTCCTCCCACCTGCAGGATCGCATCCTCTCTCCACGGCAGCTTCCATGTGTAGCAATACAGCACTCTCATGTCCGTTATGGGATTTAAACCTCTTCACATCTCTCTGAGACTCTGAGTGTTACACTTTCTTGAGTCCTCAAGGAGACAAGTGGACACTATTTTGTTACAATTATTTTGAATTAATGGACACTAATCAATCAGAAAGAACTTTCTTTTAATGTGTGTTAATTCAGAATTAATCAACAGTATACTTTTGTCATTTAATGATGATCTGTTACTTGCATGAGTTTGACCCTTCTACTGGTTTTATTTCTGCAGAACAAGCAGGCTTTATTATTATGGCACAGTTCAGGGTAAACTTTTAACTTGCAACTTCCTTTTGTGTTGTCTGTCAAGCTAGCCATAATATTCTCTGTACCAACAAGCGGCCATCTGGCCGATTCTATAAACAAGTTTTCCTACTGTCCTTCAGAGATCGTACGACTGTGGGAGCTGAAACTCATTATTTTATTTTGTTAAACCAGCCAGTAGCCATTCAGGAGGTGGGCAGACTCCACCCTCCATATAAAGTCTTACTTCCGTTTTGACTTTAGTGCGTTGGAGAGAACTAACTAAACAACTTGGTTTTCTCTGGAAGCTGGTGAATGTCCTGGTCAAATGTTAGTTAGACCTACGTTCTCAGCCAGAGTTACAGTAAAGCCTTACTGTGCCTCATTCACTCATTTCTGAAATAATTTGTTTTCTGGGAGTTTTATTTTGAAAGCTCAGTCAGGAGCTGGCCTTGTTTCCTGCCGAGAGGGGTGAGTTTCCTCGTATCGTGGAATCAGCTCACACACGCTGAAGCTTCAACTGGACGGCTGTTGGACAAAACAATCCATTGTGTGTGTCCAGATACTTCTCAACTCTTATCTACAGAGATGAAGTGTCAACAGGTAACGAGTCGTGGATGTGGGCTGGCGTGCGGGAGCCCAGCTGTTAACTCGTGTGGGAAAAAGTGTCACCCTGTCATTTCAAAATAATTAATTTCCTTTAAACTTAGCTTTCATTTCTCACTTCTTCCTCCTTATCTTTTATTTTTCTTAAGCCATTAATCTGTTAAGTAAATGTGCCAACAGTAAGTTAGACTCTAACTGTCTGTTTGTTTTTAATTTGAATTCTTGTCAAAGTAGTTAGTAAATCAGAGCTAATATCGATACAAATGTTTAATGTACTTTTATGATTGTTTCAATAAAAGGTCTATTTTCTGGTGGACCAACATAAGTTGAAGTCTCTCGTGAAATTACATTTGTCTAGTCACAGTCAAAGCAATTTAATACCGGAAAAAGGGTGAACTCGCGAATGAATTTGGGTCAGATCAAGTCTGCTCCAACTTCTTCTGGAAAATTGTGCTGGTCAGCAAACTGACAAGTATTATAACCCTTAAATATAATTGGCACCACTCGGTGTTCAGTTACATAATGGTGGGCCCGTAAGTGTTTAATAAGTCCTATATTACTACAATAATGGTGGCTCGATACGCGGCCCTAAACGGTTACTAAGTTGTGTTTTTGTAGTTTTTGTGACGGATTGTTGGCATAGTTCGTATCCGTGTTTTGGACTTGGAAAAGATAGTTCTGGCTGGTGAGTTTCTGGGAATTGCTATAGCTGCATTGTCCAGTGATTTCACGTTGGGATTATTTTTGTTTCACTTTTAAACGCCTGTTTGAAGTTTCTGGTGAGGAGTTTGTGTCTGTGTTTGTGAGACGTTTCATACCGTGTCGCAAATCGGCATACATCTTTGCTGGGACCGCCGTGTCACCCCAATCCACCACTCTTCATCTTATTTCATTACAGATTTCTGTTGTGCGCTGTTTTCACATTTTGCTGGGGATCTGTGGTGCCTATTTTCTCAAAGTCAAAGTCAAAGTCAACTTTATTGTCAGAACTGCAATATGTACAAGACATACACAGGACCGAAATTGTGTTTCTCTCAGTCCCTCGGTGCAACAGTAACCATCTAAACACTAAACACTAAAACATTTAATAAACATAAGCATGAAATAGTAAAAGTGTAACACTGTCCTGTGTTTTTTCATAATAGAATAAAAGTATGAAAGTTTACACCAACAACTTTCTGTTACAACATTTGTTAGAGAGGGTTCGGTGAGCCGTCTCTTCTTCTGAACTGGACCGGAAGTTGTCCGGTTCCGACGAAGACTCCGTTGTTTTCAACAGTTAGAAGTGTTGTCTGCCTTTGGTATACCCGGATACTGGCCTGTATGGGATTTGGCTCGTTAACAGGATTCTCTGTGGTGTTTTCTTCGTTTATTTTGTGAAAAAGTGTCCAGAACTTTTGGGTCGGGCTAACGTTAGCATTCCCGAAGCTGAAGCTGCAAGCGAGCGCTGTGATTGTATGTTGTGTTCAAAAAAGTTGGTTCTGTAGACTGCTGGTTATCAGATTTCATTTTTCACACATTGCTGACAGTTTATCTGTTTTGTTTCGTCCCTAGGCATGTAATATCGTTGAAAGACTGCTTGATCGCAGTGTTTTATGGTATTTGAGTGTTTTAGGACGTAAAAAAGTCCGTTCGATGCTAAAATCCGACCGACAGCAAAGGTCCGTGAACGCGTCGTTGGAACGGCACGTCACCGTGTGTGACGTTGAGGCACGTGAGGTATAGAAGACTACAATACCCAGCAGCGCTTGGGTTGGAAACTACATGTTTTGTCTTCGATGTGAGAGTCGGTTACGCTGTAAGTGGTGACGCAGGTAGGGTGGGACGGCCCACTCCTTGTCTGTTTTCACTTCAGCTACCAGAGTACACAGGCTTCAGGCTTGCGTGTCCGTTACTATCTTTGAAAGACTGTTTCATCACGGTGTTTTTGAGATTTTAATGGGTGTATTGAGTCAGTTGATCTGAGACTACCGATCGCCATGTGACCAGGTCACGTGACACCGGAAGCTGCATCTGGTTTAAGGGAACCGACTGTTTTCTTTTTCTTTTAAGAAAAAGTTTAAAAATCATAGTACCTGTTCTAAGCGGTGTTAGTCACATTGAGTTGTCGCTTATAAGAACGCAGTTCTGGCGATCATCCCGTAAAGGCTCTGACTCTTTCTGTAGGGTCGCTTTTAGTACGTTTGTTGGGTGCTTTTCGTGAGCTAAAAGCTAATGCTCCGCTCGCGGGTGACAACAGCACCTCTATAGTGGTCAGAAAGAGAAATTGCAGTCGCTGTGATTAAAGCATATCACGCTTTGCACCCCCATCTGCTGGATGCTGTGAAGACTACGTTTCATGTATGTAAATGTTGAACACACAGCATCTTTTAATTTGATTTTCACGTATAATCAAATATTGATAGCAGAACAGTTTCACAGAATTAATGCAGACATGTCTGCATTTTGATAAAACTTAACACTTTTATCGTTATTCTGTGCATACAAGCTTTCCATCTTTATTTTAAACGACAGGTTTACAATAAGAGACATGATGCATCTTTTGTCTTGATTTTAACAAAAATCACACAAAGATAGCCAAGCTTGTTTTGGTCTTGACAGGTCGACAAATTCATAAAAATCACTGATTTTTATTTGATATAACATCCTGGGAAAATTTTACAGTAAATCCGTGCATCTGACTCAGATCACTCTTATTGGCGTTGGTGTGAATAAACAGAAATCCGTTTGGGTTAGTTAGTAACTGTTGTTTGATAATACGTTCTGGATAAAGTTAAAACTACCTACGGGTATTTAACTTTAAGATTCATTGGGGTAATTCCTGAAATATGGTACCTATGATAATAGACTTATTACACACAGTGAAACACATCAACCTGGAGGCTGGTTGGTTTTAATGTACTCAATGCCACATTAAAAGTGATGATTTATTTGCACACTGTAAAATAAGAAACATCTTCCTTGATATTTCACAGAAAATCAATAAAAAGTTGGACGTTCAAAACGGTGCAACAACTGAGGGGGCCTACACTCTGATTGAACCTAAATGGTTTCGTTCTGGCCGTGTAAGTGCTACCCGTGTTCCGCACACAGTGGGAGCACCTGCTTCAACGCGTGGGAACTACTTTGCTGCGAGGAATGTCCTTCAGCAATCAGGTGAACATCCCCTGTTGTTTTTCGACAGGCTCCTCTCTGCGTACTCGGGTGACATAACTGTCCCTGGCATAGAGGAAAATGATGAGTTTAAACGTCTTTTCAGTACAAATCTCATGCCTACGCTCAGCAAATGTGTACGCTTCAAGACTGATTTCAATGAAATTACCATGGCAGAAATTAAACATTACGCTATGGAAGCTTTTGATGTGCTCACACAACACAAAACACCCTCAGTGGTGTGCCCAGGTCAAAAGGTCAAATCCCACTCGCAGCTGATAGATGAGGTTCCCTCCCCTACAGTGTGCGAGGATACACAGGATTTTCATAATAACAAACAACAGAATGTTGCTGCCAGCTGGAACAGTGACCCATTTCGGTTCGAAGGGAGTTCTACTCCTCGTGCACTTCAGATTGACAAATCTGAGACGAGCAAAGAACCACAAAAGGTAGGTGTTCTCTCTCTAGGTGAACCAAGATGGTTCAGATTGAACCAAAAAGGTTTGGACCTAGGTCTGACGGTGGGTGAACTTCGAAAGAAGTTGATGTATGGGCGCCGTGACTCATTGTACAATGGTCGGTCCCTACAGGAACCCCCAAGACGCGGCCCTCCTGCCCCTGCACCTCGAGCAGGACTGTTCGAGACATGCAAAGAGTCACACAAGCTCCAGACAAAGGGAACGACGCCTCCGCGCTCGGAAGAGACTGAGGAAGTAAGTCGTTTGTTGGATTTGAATGTTACAATGGTCGACCAAGCGGATACATTGTGTGGTATTATCGGTGATGATAACGCAAACAACATTGTCCAACCTGGTGAAGCGATGTGCAACACTGTTTTTTACAAAGACTCAGAGCGGACTGTTGACAACAACAACGTCAACATTGCCAAAGATGCTGATTTTTGCAGCAAACAAATTGCTGACAGTCAAAAGCATCCTGAAGGTCATGATGCTGACAGCCAACAAGGTGCTGACAGCAACGAAGATTGCACAGACAGAGTTGCACGTGAACAGAAACGTGTGAAGAGACCTAAACGGTTTCTGTGTAACCTTATCAAAAGGGGGATGGCTAAGAAAGCTTACCTGCCAATCACATTGGTCCTCGCGCGAGACGCGCTCCTGGATTGCAGTTCAGATGTATCTCTGATATCAGCCGAACTGTTTGAGGAGCTAAGGACCGCCGCTAACTGTGTTAACAGGCAAATACCCTTCGGGAAATGTGCTTTTGAACTGCGAGGCCTCGCAGAGACGGGTACATCCCTGACAGCTATAGCCATGGTTCAAATGCAGATTGGCAAAATGTCACTATACCACCCGGTATACGTGTCTAAACTTGACTCTCTCCAATTTTTGGTCGGCCAAGATTTTATTAATTGCTTCGACGCGATTATAAATTATGGTGATCAGACATTGTGGGCCACAGTGAGCGATCCACTGCCGTTCGAGGTGCCTCCACAAAGTCACTGTCTGACAGCAGGTACCGCTGAGGTCACAAGGGATTCCCCAGCCAAGAGCACGAACCCGGTAAGTGAACCTTCGAATATAGGTGAGACGGAGGAGACTCAACAATTGGACCAGACTCTGGCCCTACAGGAGAACCTCCTCTGTGAGCTGACACCTTCAGCACTCACTGAACACTACCTACCACAGGTAGAAGACGGTGTGGAAATCCAAGGAACACACACCAAAGAGGCTGTACTGTCCTCGGGGACAGGTATTTCAGCTATCAGCCAAGCTTTCGATGAAACCTTGGTTCAAGGGCATCTGAGTCCACATTGACAGTCGACCAGACGCTGACAGTCACGTGGACATCATTTTTACAGATTTTGAGGACCCATCATCAAACAAAAGGGGGGCAAGCTCACGTTACCTACCACAGGTAGAAGAAGGTGTGGTGGTCCAAGGATCCCACACCAAGGACGCTGTACTGTCCTCTGGGACAGGTAATTCGGCTATCAGCCAAGCTTTCACTGAAACCTTGGTTCAAGAGCATTTGAATCTAGAACTACTCAGAAATGACATGGTTCTTACAGACTCAAAGAGCACCTCTTCAGTCATGAAGTGGGTAGACACACACCACAACGACAGTGACCCGTCGTAGTCTGACCAGTCAGACACACCTGCGACTGCGCCGACAGTTGTGACACGCCTGAATTACGCGGAAAGAGGTAAACGTACAGAGATACGTTGGCCGAAACCTATAAGGTTTCTGTACAAGGCTCTCAATAAGCTGCGCAAACAGCTTGAACTAAACAAAGGCATCCTAACTCGTGCCCATGGACGGAGGTCCACACCTGTGCGCGTGGTCCCCCATGACCACATGGGGGGGTGTTGTTAGGTCATGCCCATGTCAAGGACAAAGATTTCAATAACCCCACAAACGACAAAGATCTCGCAAACTCACAGACTTAATGGGAAAATAAGGTCGTCCAAACGCAAGATAGTAAATAAACTAAACAGTTTAAACTAGGGATGTGCCGATCAGGTTTTTTGAAACCGATACCGATACCGATCACCTATGTGTGACGATCACCGATACCGATCAAAAAACCGATTGCCTATATGTGAGCCGATCACATAAACCGATCACCGATCACCGATCAAATGGCTTACCTGTAATTTATGAGTGCTGCTTCTGGCTACAAGATCAGATCTTGTAGCCAGAAGCAGCACTCATGTTATTTTCAGAACCATAAAATCACCATAATTCAGACAAAAACATATTTTAAAAATATGTTTTTGTCTGAAAAACTTTAAAAATATTATTTTTACTAATTTATTTCAGAGAACAAAGTAAATAAAAGTAATTATCAACTGCATTATCAAAGAAAAATGTTTACATTACTAACTTTCAATAAATAAAAAAAAAGGTATTTTATTGTTTAAAAAAAAACACATCTATTACTTCATATAAAAAACTAAAATACCCCATTTGCTACTTAAAGCTGCACTGTTGGCTGTTTTTACAAATGGCTTTATAAATACGTAAAGTATCATTATTATTATTTTTTTTAAATAATTTCGTGCTTTTTTGAACAACTTCCTGCGGGAACCAGGTGGCGGTAATGCGCTTAATATGAGTTCGCCAACCGCCATTAAACTCTATAGAAGAAGAAGAAGAACCAGGAAATACCGCCTCCACACTCGGCAGTCGGCTTTTGGAGGACTGTTTCTCCCATAAGAGGATGCCTCATACGGATAAATTAACTGGAAACACTCCTCTGAACTCTGTGAATGTCTCAGGACTGGAGCAGCAGCTGCGATCACACCGCCGAGCGTTCCTACAGCGCCGCGCGAGACCAGCAGCTCATGGTATGAGCTAAGGCTAACATGCTAAACCGGACCTGCAGCAGACAGCCGGCTTTGTGCGATCAGAGGTTCCTGGAGCTCGCCTCGATGTCGGACTGGAAGCAGAAGATATCGGGGGACACCCAGCTAACTTGGAATAACAAAGCCGACAGCCTTTTTGAAGCCGCAGCTAAACTGGACTGCCCGTAACTGCGCAGCGGAGCGGACTCGGTTGGGCTACTCGGTGGAGCTACATGCTAACAGGTGTTGCTTATGGGGGCGCTGGCAGACGGCTTTTGGTAAGTTATTAAAACGTATTAAAACATTTTAATGACGAATTAGGTTTGTTGTGTTGAAGGACTTCGTTGAAATTCTTCCACAAGGTACTTTTTCGTCGCACGTTTTGCAGTTAGCAAACTTCGCATCACAGGCTCTGTGATCGGTAATTGAAGGCAAAAGCCGATCACATCCGCTTTAATGATTATCGGTGCCGATTGATCGGTTTCCGATCGATCGGCACATCCCTAGTTTAAACTATTAAACTATACTAGTTGCGAAAAGAAACTGTTCCAACTAGAACTTAGAAACGCTAAACATAAAACCCACAACAAAAAAACTAACCTTAACCACCATTTAAATCCGCAGGATTTAATTGACATTGGTTATAAAGCTAAGAACTGTTTTTCTTGTGTGTGACACGTTGGAATCTGACGACCAGAGTGAGTTTGATGTAGTGAAACGTTGTTTTCTAGTTGCTTGATTGCTACTTTTGTTGTTATTGAAGTTGTATTTGTTTTCTGAACACTCCCAGCCAAAAGAGGTTTTGATTAGGGCTGAACGATTTTGGAAAATAATCTAATTGCGATTATTTTTCTATAAATTGCGATTGCGATTTAAAATGCGATTATTTTTACTGGTTCTGTATTAATTCATATCACTAACAACACAACTGTTTTTTTTAAATCAGATAATTAATGCGCTTTTTCACGCAGAACGTTAGCTTGCTGAGCTAGCTGCTAACCGGGCACCGTCAAAACAGACCCGGCGGTCACATGACCAGCTCGCGCTCAGTCTCGGTGTCTCAGCGTCTAAGCTCAGATACACGTTTAAATGAGCTAACTTACCTGAATTTATAACTTTTATGACTTCTGTCGAGCCTGAAGCAACAATGTTGGAGCACAGTCTCCTCCTCCGCCCTGCTCTGTTTTGCTCGCTCAGCTGAGCTCCTGCTGCTCGGCGCGGCCACTACTAAGTCACGTGACCAGCTCGCGGTCTCGGTGTTTCAGCCTCTAAGCTCAGATTCACGTTTACACAAGCTAACTTACCTGAATTTATAACTTTTATGACTTCTGTCGAGCCTGAAGCAACAGTGTTGGAGCGCAGTCTCCTCCTTGCTCCATTCAGAGCTGCACGCGGCCAGAGCGGTTCACTACCAAGTCACGTGACCAGTCAAATTGCAGCCCGTGCGATTAGAGAATTGCGTTTTAACATATCGCGAGATAATCGCAAATGCGATTAATCGTTCACCCCTAGTTTTGATTAATGTTAGTTGAAGACTTAAATTGATTTAACTATGCCAACATGCTGTTAATTTTGTTAAAGGGGACCTCAGATGGGTTTTTAAAATTTTTATGGTATGTCTGTGTGCTATCCAGACCCCGTTCATTCAATTTAATACACAAAAGAATTCTTAGATAATAAATTAAATACCCTTTTTAATTCTGCCATTTCTAACTTCCGTTCTAAACGACCTGTTTATGATAATGAGCTCTGAAGTCCACGCCCGTCAAAACTCTGTCTCCGCCCTCTATAACTGCCAGTATCTCTAATATGTTGTTGTTTTAAAATTAGCACTTTTTTTATTACTCATTTGACTTACTGTTAGTGCTAGCTTAAGATAACTTACCGAAAGCTGTTTGTGCGCGCTGCCATGCTGCTCCTTTTATCATGCCCTCCCGAATCCGAGGCTAAAATTAGCACTTCCTCCTCCTTCGGTAACAAACAGCCGCTAGTTGCATGCGGCGCTTCGATCCGCGGCTGCATAATTTATCCGTATGAGGCAACCTCTGACCGTCACCGGACCCACACGGTCCTCAAAATCCAGCAGCTCCCAGCAGCCCTCACCCCTATCTCTCCGAAACAAAAACAAAAAAGATGCCGTGGCCGTGAAGCGAACCCCGGTCCTTTGGGTGCCACGACAGTGATTTATCTCACTGAGCCAACCTGGCAGTGAGCAAAAGCAGTCCTTCATCATATAAGAAAGAAATACAATCACCTACTTTTAGAACGCTGGAGTTTTGATTAGATTTTGATGAAATGAAAGGTATTCTTAAAATAAATAAATTGCTAATCTGAAAAGTATATCGATCAGTGGTGCTTGTACGTTTCAGACTGTCGCCCCGCGAGAGTGTGTATGTGCACAGTTTCAACGAGACAGAGTTCAAACAAGGTAATAAAACATTCTGGTTTTACTCAAGATGTGCTGCGTGGCTGGCCCCCCCGGGGGCTAAATAAATGAATAAATAAATAAATGACCGCCGGGTCAGCTCCAAAACTGCTCGGCAACCGTGACGTGTATTATACTGAAGTGGGTTGAGCCGCCCCCTCCCTGGGCTGCCACCTTACCGTGGTGGAGGGGTTTGAGTGTCCCAATGATCCTAGGAGCTATGCTGTCAGGGGCTTCATGCCCCTAGTAGGGTCACCCAAGGCAGACAGGTCCTAGGTGAGGGACCAGACAAAGTGCAGCCCGAAGACCCCAATGATGAGTAAAATAAATGGACAAAATGTTCCCTCGCCCGGACGCGGGTCACCGGGGCCCCACTCTGGAGCCAGGCCCGGAGGTGGGGCACGTTGGCGAGCGCCTGGTGGCCGGGCTTTCACCCATGGAGCTCGGCCGGGCACAGCCCGAAGAGGAGACGTGGGTCCCCCTTCCCATGGGCTCACCACCTATGGGAGGGGCCAAAGGGGTCGGGTGCAATGTGGGATGGGTGGTGGCCGAGGGCGGGGACCCTGGCGGTCTGATCCTCGGCTACAGAAGCTGGCCATTGGGACATGGAATGTCACCTCTCTGGTGGGGAAGGAGCCTGAGCTAGTGTGTGAGGTTGAGAGGTTCCGGCTAGAAATAGTCGGACTCACCTCAACGCATGGCTCTGGCTCTGGAACCAGTTTCCTTGAGAGGGGTTGGACACTCTTCTACTCTGGAGTTGCCCCTGGTGAGAGGCGCCGAGCAGGAGTGGGCATACTTGTTGCCCCCCATCTTGGTGCCTGTACGTTGGGGTTCACCCCGGTGAACGAGAGGGTAGCCTCCCTTCGCCTACGTGTGGGGGGACGGGCTCTGACTGTTGTTTGTGCCTATGCGCCAAACGGCAGCGCAGATTACCCACCCTTTTTGGAGTCCTTGGAGGGGGTATTGGAGAGTGCGCCTCCTGGGGACTCCCTTGTTCTGCTGGGGGACTTCAACGCTCACGTGGGCAATGACAGTGAGACCTGGAGGGGTGTGGTTGGGAGGAACGGCCCCCCTGATCTGAACCCGAGTGGTGTTTTGTTGTTGGACTTCTGTGCTCGTCATGGATTGTCCATAACGAACACCATGTTCAGGCATAAGGGTGTACATATGTGCTCTTGGCACCAGGACACCCTAGGTCGCAGTTCGATGATCGACTTTGTTGTCGTCTCATCTGATCTGCGGCCGCATGTCCTGGACACTCGGGTGAAGAGAGGGGCGGAGCTGTCAACTGACCACTACCTGGTGGTGAGTTGGCTCCGATGGTGGGGGAGGATGCCGGTCAGACCTGGCAGACCCAAACGTATTGTGAGGGTCTGCTGGGAACGTCTGGCAGAGTCTCCCGTAAGACGGAGCTTTAACTCCCACCTCCGGGAGAGCTTTGAACACGTTCCGAGGGAGGCGGGGGACATTGAGTCCGAGTGGGCCATGTTCCGCGCCTCTATTGTCGAGGTAGCTTATCAGAGTTGTGGCCGCAAGGTTGTTGGTGCCTGTCGTGGTGGCAACCCTCGAACCCGGTGGTGGACACCGGCGGTGAGGGATGCTGTCAGGCTGAAGAAGGAGTCCTATTGGGCCTTTTTGGCCTGTGGGACCCCGGAAGCAGCAGATAGGTACCGACAGTCCAAGCGGCATGCGGCTCGGGTGGTTGCTGAGGCAAAAACTCGGGCGTGGGAGGAGTTCGGAGAGGCCATGGAGAATGACTTCCGTACGGCTTCGAGGCGATTCTGGTCCACCATCCGGCGTCTCAGGGGGGGAAAGCGGTACGCGACCAACACCATTTATGGTGGGGATGGCGTGCTGTTGACCTCAACTCGGGATGTTGTGAGTCGGTGGGCGGAGTACTTCGAAGACCTCCTCAATCCTACTGGCACGTCTTCCACTGAGGAAGCGGAGCCTGGGGACTTTGGGTCGGGCTCTCCAATCTCTGGAGCTGAGGTCACCGAGGTGGTTAAAAAGCTCCGCGGTGGCAGGGCTCCAGGGGTGGATGAGATTCGCCCTGAGTTCCTTAGGGCTCTGGATGTTGTGGGGTTGTGTTGGCTTACGCGACTCTGCAATATCGCGTGGACATCGGGGGCAGTTCCCTTGGATTGGCAGACTGGGGTGGTGGTTCCCCTATTCAAAAAGGGGGACCGTAGGGTGTGTTCCAACTATAGGGGGATCACACTCTTAAGCCTCCCTGGTAAGGTCTATTCAGGGGTTCTGGAGAGGAGGGTCCGTCGGATAGTCGAACCTCGGATTCAGGAGGAGCAGTGTGGTTTTCGTGCTGGTCGTGGAACACTGGACCAGCTCTACACCCTCAACAGGGTCCTGGAGGGTGCGTGGGAGTTTGCCCAACCAGTTTACATGTGCTTTGTGGACTTGGAGAAGGCATTCGACCGCGTCCCTCGGGGGGTTCTTTGGGGGTTACTCCGGGAGTATGGGGTACCAGGCCCATTGATATGGGCTGTTAGGTCCCTGTACGACCGGTGTCAGAGCTTGGTCTGCATTGCCGGCAGTAAGTCAGACCATACTATTTTTTCTTTTCTATTTTTAGTTTATCTTTAAACTAAGTTATGAATGGAGGAATAGTTTGGATGAAGAGGCCTTCGTTACAGAAGCCCTCCAAAACTCTATAGGTATAGATCCCTATATCTGAATTTTACAGCATTGATCCACCCCTTAATTGGTAATTGTAGCTGATCTAATCCATGATAGCTTACATACCAGGTGCATATAGGTAGGGCCTAATGTAAAATCCCAATCATAAGCCCACCTAAAACCACATAATTGCATGACACATTGAACCAGGGTGGCACCGACTGGAAGCCATCCAGCCTGCAACCTTCGATGTGGGGACCTGCTAATCCAACGTTGGTCTTCAACCTTCATCCAAGGGCCGCCTCCTCTGCTTCAATCGAGGGATCCCCTCTACATGCTGATTAAAATCCATTCTTGCTGATGAAATCAATAACCCCAATCGTTGTGGAATTACCGCTGTGGATTATAAGACTTTGTTTCCAAGGGATCACAGACTCAGTTTTCCATGGGTTAACAGACTGTTTTCCAAAGGATTGAAAGCTTACCGCAATGGGATTACTTACGAACAGGATGGAATTTCCAAAACATCATGGGAGTATATATTTTTTTCCCACCTGCTGGATTACATAGAGGTCAGAGACATTCGGTGGTATCCTTTCGTGTTGGAACTCATCTCCAAGGACAGGCGATGACTTCCAAAAAGGGGGACTGTAGCAATACAGCACTCTCATGTCCGTTATGGGATTTAAACCTCTTCACATCTCTCTGAGACTCTGAGTGTTATACTTTCTTGAGTCCTCAAGGAGATAAGTGGACACTATTTTGTTACAATTATTTTGAATTAATGGACACCAATCAATCAGAAAGAACTTTCTTTTAATGTGTGTTAATTCAGAATTGATCAACAGTATACTTTTGTCATTTAATGATGATCTGTTACTTGCATGAGTTTGACCTTTCTGCTGGTTTATTTCTGCAGAACAAGCAGGCTTTAATATTATGGCACAGTTCAGGGTAAACTTTTAACTTGCAACTTCCTTTTGTGTTGTCTGTCAAGCTAGCCATAATATTCTCTGTACCAACAAGCGGTCATCTGGCCGATTCTATAAACAAGTTTTCCTACTGTCCTTCAGAGATTGTACGATTGTGGGAGCTGAAACTCATTATTTTATTTTGTTAAACCAGCCAGTAGCCATTCAGGAGGTGGGCAGACTCCACCCTCCATATAAAGTCTTACTTCCGTTTTGACTTTAGTGCGTTGGTGAGAACTAACTAAACAACTTGGTTTTCTCTGGAAGCTGGTGAATGTCCTGGTCAAATGTCAATTAGACCTACGTTCTCAGCCGGAGTTACAGTAAAGCCTTACTGTGCCTCATTCACTCATTTCTGAAATAATTTGTTTTCTGGGAGTTTTATTTTGAAAGCTGTCAGGAGCTGGCCTTGTTTCCTGCCGAGAGGGGCGAGTTTCCTCGTATTGTGGAATCAGCTCACACACGCTGAAGCTTCAACTGGACGGCTGTTGGACAAAACAATCCATTGTGTGTGTCCAGAAACTTCTCAACTCTTATCTACAGAGACGAAGCGTCAACAGGTAACGAGTCGTGGATGTGGGCTGGCGTGCGGGAGCCCAGCTGTTAACTCGTGTGGGAAAAAGTGTCACCCTGTCATTTCAAAATAATTAACTTCTTTTAAACTTAGCTTTCATTTCTCACTTCTTCCTCCTTATCTTTTATTTTTCTTAAGCCATTAATCTGTTAAGTAAATGTGCCAACAGTAACTGTCTGTTTGTTTTTAATTTGAATTCTTGTCAAAGTAGTTAGTAAATCAGAGCTAATATCGATACAAATGTTTAATGTACTTTTATGATTGTTTCAATAAAAGGTCTATTTTCTGGTGGACCAACATAAGTTGAAGTCTCTCGTGAAATTACATTTGTCTAGTCACAGTCAAAGCAATTTAATACCGGAAAAAGGGTGAACTCGCGAATATTGATGATGGATGTGTGTAGATAAAATCTGCTCAAACCTTTCATCTAAAATATAGGTAAGTCAGTAAACTGACCAATAAGTCCTATATTATTACACATGGTTGACCCGTCAGCTGTTGCAAAACTGGGAACCATGGGGCATTCATGCGTTCTGGGGCGATCAGAATCATTTTCAGATTCTCCTCTCTTACCCTCTCCAGCACGGCTGATAGTAAAGGAATGAGGGGAAGACATAAATGAGCATCTTTGACCATGGCTTGTGCGCGAACGCGTTCACCCCCAACGGCGGAACATCCCATGGGTTTAGAAAGAGGAGCAGGGATGCATTGCAAGTTCTCCCGAATGGCCAACAGGTCAACCTCTGCTCTCCTGACCCTCTTCCGGATTTGTGAGATTAGATCTGGATGAAGAGACCAATCCCTGTCCATAGGGCCTCCTTTCGACATTCATTCATTCATTCAACCTTTATTTATACAGGCTTGCCTCGTTGAGTCACGGGGACTCATTTACAAGAGGGACCTGTCTCACTCACACCAAACAACCATCCACTCTCACACTCACACCTAGGGTCAATTTAGAGTCACCAATCAGCCTAACAAGCATGTTTTTTGGTCTGTGGGAGGAAACCGGAGTACCCGGAGGAAACCCACGCATGCACGGGGAGAACATGCAAACTCCACCCAGAAAGGCCCCGGGACCGGGATTTGAACCGGCAACCTTCTCGCTGAGAGGCAGCTGCTCTACCAGTTGTGCCACCGTGCTGCCCAAAGACATAATATCTGTTCCCCTGTTTAAAACGCCTAGGATATAAACTGCTCTGATCGAATGTAAGTGTGCGCCTGCCTAGCAGAGCAGTTTCCTGGCTGCATTCAGCAGATGAGCTGAACGCACATACCCCTGACGATTTATGCCGCTGCAGTTCTGTTATCTGTGTGGATCATCACGTGGTGATCCTGAACCAGTGGTGCAAAATGTCAGAACTTTCTGTACTGTGAGAAGTTCCAATACTGTATATTTATATGAGTAGACAAGCCGTCCGGCCACACACCTCCTATCGTTTGTGACAGGCAGGTCCCTTCCCAACCGGAGAGGGACGCATCTGTGAACACCGACGTGAATGACATCACTTTGCCCAGGGGAACTCCTTCTGACAAGTTCAGGGAATTCCCCCAGTGATTCAGGTCCGCCCCTACAGATAGGGGGGATGGTGATCAGACGCCATTTTTGACAAACAGGGTTGATTTTCATTCGATTGAACCATCTTTGCAGGCGGCGCATAAACAATAACCCCAGTGGCACCACAACGTGAGCCGCTGACATTATTCCTANGACCAACAGGGTCGATTTTCAGTCGATTGAACCATCTTTACAGGCGGTGCATAAACAATAACTCCAGTTGGACCACGACGTGGGCCGCTGACATCATTCCTAGTAGTCCTCATGACTGTCAGCGCTGTTAATGTTCTGAGAGGTAGGACGAGCTGAAGCAAAGACGTCAGGGATTCCCTCCTCTGTTTTGACAGGGCAGCTGTCATGTTTACTGATTTTAGATTCACTCCCAGGAATGTAATTTGCTGAGACGGAATTATAGAGCTCTTCTCCCAATTTATCGTGAATCCCAGATGAGACTGATGTTTCATTAAAACAAGTGTTTGTGTCTCTGCCTCTTCTGGACCGAGATAACAGGAGGTCGTCCAGATAAAACAGGATTTTTAATCCCTCTCGTTTGAAGCGGTTGGAGAGCTGCCTCCATACATTTTGAGAACATGTATAGAGTGAGCGCATACCCAAAAGGCAGGCGGTTATATTGAAAACAGGCCCCCTGAAAAGAAAATTGGAGGAACTTCCTGTGTTTGTTTATTATTGGAATGTGAAAATATGCATCCTTCAGATCTATGGATACAAACCAATCCCCTTACGTCATGTATTCGAGAACATATTTCACAGTTAGCATGTGAAAAGTTCGTTCCATGATGAATTTGTTGAGGGCAGACAA
>JBBPBX010005005.1:18941-73984 GCA_038048925.1 Garcialebias charrua
CCCCACCGATTTCTTCAGAACTAGGAAGTACCAGGAGTAAAAATTGGCTTCCTCCTCTCCCGGGGGAACTTTGGAAATCACATATTTTTTCTAGAAGCTCCATAACCCTTTTCCGGAGATGTTAACTTGGTTTCTAACACTCCATTGAATTTTGGTGGTGTTCTCGCAAACTGCAGAGTGTAACCCTTGTGGAATAAGCGATACAACCATTTGTTCAAGCTGCATGTTTCCTGCTGCGCTGCACTCTGAGAGTGGGAGCACGTGGATGTTATGTCTCGTGTGTGAGAATAAATAAGCCTCTACCACCGTTTGTGGGTGGGATCCGCCCACACTGACCCATGGGAGGCTGGCGTGAAAAGGGTAGTTCATCGTCTTTTACATAACCGTTCTTACAATGTTCCCCGGCTGTGCCCGGTTGATTGTCTATCATGGATTTTAGTTCTGCAGTGACAGCACTTAAATGGAGAGATCCGCAGGGGTCCATCCTGGGTCCTCTCCTATTCTCTTTATACCTGCTGCCACTTGGTGCTATTTTCCGGAAACACAACATACCTTTTCACTTCGACGCTGATGACTGTCAAATTTACTCCCCTCTAAGACAAAATGGTACATGCTCTATTCAACCTCTGCTCGACTGCCTGGCTGACATCAGGGACTGGATGGCTTTAAATTTCTCAAGTTTCAATGAAAAGAAGTCTGATACCATGTTGTTCCCTCCCAACGAGACAATCACGAACCACTGCATCAACCTTTCTGCTCTAGCCCTGTCAGAAAAATAAAGAGTCACAAATCTGGGAGTGATAATGGATCCTTCCATGAAACTCAACAGTCATGTAAACATGATCGTTAAATCCTGTTTTTTCCAGCTGAGGCGACTGTCTAAGCTGAAGCCCATATTATCCAAAAATAACCTGGAGACAGTAATACACACATTTATTACATCTAGGCTTGATTACTGCAGTTCACTCCTGTTTGGCGTCAGTCAGACCACCATTGCACGATTACAACTGGTTCAGAACGTAGCAGCCCGATTTTTAACCAGTACAGGCAAAAGAGAGCACATTACACCAGTCTTGGCTTCCCTTCACTGGCTACCGGTTCATCTTCGAATCCAGTTAAAATTTGTCCTGGATGTCTACAAATCGCTGAACAGTCTTGCCCCCGCCTATCTCTCTGATTTGCTACAGCTGTATGTCCCACCACGTGCTTTGAGGTCAGTGGACCAGTTACTTCTCACAGTTCAGGAACTCGTCTTAAACGCAGAGGTGACAGGGCCTTCTTTGTAGCAGGACCAAGACTTTGGAATTAGTTTTTCATTCAACCTTTATTTAGGCAGGTTAATCTCATTGAGCCTCGTGGACTCATTTACAAGAGAGACCTGGCTACAAACAAAGAATGATGACAACAGCAACAGTAGGTTTTCCATGGACAATCAACAATAGACAATCATAAGAGAAATACAGATATATATATCCGCTCATTCTCAATCAGTTCATCTGGACAGTTTCTTTTTAGCAGAAAAGAAAAAAGAAACTGTCCAGATGAACTGATTGAGAATGAGCGGATTTGATACCTGGACTATTGAGAATTAACTTTCTTGACAGATATATATATTTTTTACAAGTTAAAACAAAGATGTCAAAGTAGCAAAACTGACAGATTATAAGAGTTATAAGAGTTACCTCTGCTCGTCAAACAGGCCCCCTCCCTCTCGGTTTTCAAATCCCATTTAAAAGGGACCACAGATGCAAAATTCACTTTTTAATGGGTTTTTTACTCAACTTTGGGTATGTACTTCATAAAAAACAGTCCTAGGGCCAAAAAAATGCACCCAGTGGTTTATTTACTCTTAAGTATATTTATTTATCTTTGATAGAAACGTTTCGTTTTCAAATCCTACGGTTTGTGACGCCACAAGCCGTAGCCACAACCCACCCCGACCCTGAGTCCAGCCCCTCACCTAGCAACCCCTGGTTAGGCTCAACCCACTTCAGTATAATAGACTTGACGGTTGTTTGTCCTGATTTCATCTCATCTTTTGTTTAAATGTTCTTAATTTCATGTGTACAGCACTTTGTTGCAGCTGTGGTTGTTTTAAATGGCTTTATAAATAAAGTACAATTGTTATTTTTATGTTTTAGTTCAATTTTTAGCGTATTAGCGATCACTCCCAACGAGCAGACGGAAAACGAGCAGACTGCCGGCGAAGAGACCATCTGCGGGCGGGAGCTGGCTGGGAGCTGATAGCTTTTGAGGAGCGTGGGGTCCGGTCAGAGGTTGCCTCATACGGATAAATTAACTGGAAACACTCGGTGAACTTTGTGTATGTCTGGACTGGAGCAGAGATCGCTCCCAAAAGCGCTGCATGCAACGAGCGGAACTAAAAGGGCGGAGGAGGAACGAGCTATTTTTAGCCTCGGATTCGGGCTAAAGGGAGCAGATGATGGCGGTGCGCGCAGACGGCTTTCGGTAAGTTATTTTAAGCTAGCACTAACAGTAATTCAAATGAGTAATAAAAAAAGAGCTAATTTTAAAACAACAGATTACAGAGACTGGCTGTTACAGAGGGCGGAGTAAATGTAAACAGATCTTTGAAGGGCGTGGCCATGAGAGCTCATTATCATAAACCAGTCGTTCAAAACGAAAGTTAAAAATGGCAGAATTAAAAAGGGTATAATTGATTATCTAAGAATTATTTTGTGTATTAAATTGAATGAACATTGTCTGGATAGCCCACAGACATACCATAAAATTTTTAAAAACCTATCTGTGGTCTCCTTTAAAGACCCACTACTATTCTGTTGCTTTCAACACCAGATGATCTGTGTTTGGTTGTTATATTTATAGTTTTATAGTTTTACTATTTTATGCTTATGTCTATTATTATATGCTTATGTCTATTATTATATGTTTCAGTGTTTCAATGTTTAGATGTTTACTGTTGCACCGAGGGACTGAGAGAAACTTAATTTCGGTCCTGTGTATGTCCTGTACAGTACATATTGCAGATCTGACAATAAAGTTGACTTTGACTTTGACTTTGATATTTATTATCTGCAATGATTTTATGTCTATATTCTGTTTTTACTTAATTTTGTATGTTGCCTATGTGTTGCCTGTTTTTTGTTTGTTTGTTTGTTTGTTTGTACAGTACGGTACTTTGTTTGGCCTTGTTGCTGTTTTAAGTGCTCTATAAATAAAATGGTATGGTATGGTACCTGTGGTCACACTCATGTGTTTGGTGGCACTCACGTCATGCGCGTAGGCAAGGGGGGTTTGGGGGTTCAAACGAACCGCCCACTTTTAAAGGAGAAGTTGACAATGCTAAACTAATGTGGCTGGATAGCCTAATGGAGAAAGCGTCTGCCTTCAGTCCCAAAGCTCGTGGGATCAAGTCCCACATGGTACAACATTTTTTTTTTTTATTCATTCCAAATTAAAAAAGCACAAGAAAACTATTTACAAAACAGCAAGGAATAAAACAATGCATTAAATGAAAGGAATCAGACGAAGAAAATAATCTTATCTGCCCCTTCTCAAACTATTTTTTTTTTCAAACACTCGATTCAAACAACTAATTTTACATTTGTCTTTTATTGGATAAAAAAAGTAGTTAATATGCCTGTGAAGAAAGAAGAATGTGTTAACCACAGGCTGTGGTTAACACATTCTTCTTTTTTTATCCAATAAAAGAGTGTTTGAAAAAAAAATAGTTTGAGAAGGGGCAGATAAGATTATTTTCTTCGTCTGATTCCTTTCATTTAATGCATTGTTTTATTTCTTGCCGTTTTGTAAATAGTTTTCTTGTGCTTTTATAATCTGGAATGAAAAAAAAAACAAAAAAAACATTGTACCATGCGGGACTTGAACTCATGAGCTTTGGGACCGAAGGCAAACGCTTTATCCATTGAGCTATCCAGGCACATTAGTACACATTGTCAACTTCTCCTTTAAAATGAACCGCCCCCCACAAAATTCTGGCTACGCCCATGCACGTGTGTGATCACACTTGTGTGTGTGGTCACACACACATATGTGGTCATACTCGTGTAGTCACACTCACATTCATTCATTCAACCTTTATTTATACAGGCTAGCCTCGTTGAGTCACGGGGACTCATTTACAAGAGAGACCTGTCTCACTCACACCAAACAACCATCCACTCTCACACTCACACCTAGGGTCAATTTAGAGTCACCAATCAGCCTAACAAGCATGTTTTTTGGTCTGTGGGAGGAAACCGGAGTACCCGGAGGAAACCCACGCATGCACGGGGAGAACATGCAAACTCCACCCAGAAAGGCCCCGGACCGGGATTTGAACCGGCAACCTTCTCGCTGAGAGGCAGCAGCTCTACCAGTTGTGCCACCCTGCTGCCCAACTCACATGTGTGGTCACACTCATGCGTGGTCAAAGTCAACTTTATTGTCAGAGCTGCAATATGTACAGGACATACACAGGATTGAAATTGTGTTTCTCTTAGTCCCTCGGTGCAACAGTAACCATCTAAACACTAAACACTAAAACATTTAATAAACATAAGCATAAAATAGTAAAAGTGTAACACTGTCCTGAGTTTTTGCATAGTAGTATAAAAGTATGAAAATTTACACCAACACTAAAACACTAAACATTTAATGAACATAAGCATAAAATGAAATAATAAAAGTGTAATACTGTCCTGAGTTTTTGCATAGTAGTATAAAAAAAGTATAAAAAGTATATCTATAAAATAAACTGAAGGTTCTAGCATTGACATTTGCAAAGAGTGGCACAGCAGCATATGAGTTAATGTACACAGTATATGTATGAGGTAGTTGATGTTGGTATAGAGGCAAAGTGGCATATGCAGTGAGGCACATTGGGCATCCTTAAATAAGGCTAGTCAGAGAATACTGTATATGTATCAGCAGTGGTGTAGATATAAAAGTAGTGTAAATGTAAACAGTAGTAATAAATGTAAACAGTAGTAATAAATGTAAACAGTAGTATGACTATAGGCAGTAATGTAATACAAACATTAGTGCAAATATGAGAAGTAGTGCAAACTGAATGAGCACATGACCGAGAGTTTAGTGAATAACCCGTTTGATGACACAGAGTCCAGTGTTAAAAACTTTGTGTTGAGTGGTAATGTGTGAGAAAGTTTTTTGTGTTAAGGCAGTTCAAATGGGAGGGGAGGCAGAGCAGGCAGAGTGTTTAGCATCCTGACTGCCTGATGAACAGAGCTGTCTCTCAGTCTGCTGGTTCGAGCCTGGAGACTCCTCAGTCTCCTCCCTGATGGCAGCAGTCTGAAGCAGCTGTGTAGTGGGTGACACACTGGGTGTGGGTGTAGTGGGTGTAGTGGGTGTAGTGGGTGGGTCACACTCACATGTGGCTGAAATTGACACAACTCAAACTTAAAGAAACTGGATCAGATGACATGATTTAACTCTTTGTTTGTTTGTTTGTTTTCCACTGCAGTTTTTACAAATGAATGGTTGTCGTTGTGGAGTGATGGGTTCTGTGAAAAAGTTGTTAGAATTCAGAACTTCTTCTCTTGTCTCTTCTTTGCTCTGCCCATCAGCGTCAAACCCTGCACGAGGTGATTCACGTGCGCGGCTGCATCCATGCAGTAAACCTCTGGATGAGTGACAACATTGGAATAACCGTTGCGCTCTGCTGTGCCATCGGGCTGCCGCAGGTAATTGAAAAGCGAACACCGTAACTGGCTGACTGAAGTCTGTGAAACCACTTTTAGAGCAATTTTCAAATTAAAGCCTTGAGAAAAATAATGCCTTTTAGTTCAAAGGTTTTCTGCAGATAAATTCAACTTGGTAACCCTTTAATTGTCGATCATTTTGAATAGTGTTTAATACTCGGGGCCAAAACTCAAAAAATGGGCTGTGCATTGTTTTTCTTAAACTTTCATTTACACTTTTTATTTGCCTTTTACCTGCTTTGTTTTCACCCAGCTATTATCACCAGCGTTCATATCATGCAGACCTCAATATGAGTGTCAGCTCCAAACATAGACAGAAGGAACAGAGAACATGTTTCCTCACAGAGCTACAGCTCTTCAGATACGACTGCATCATCCACATCTCACTGTATCGCACAAGAATCAAGTTTGGAATGTACAGGTGCTGGTCATAAAATTAGAATATCATGGAAAATTTATTTCAGTAATTCCATCCAAAAAGTGAAACTTGTATATTATTTTTCATTCATTACACACAGACTGATATATTTCAAATGTTTATTTCTTTTAATGTTGATTATAACTGACAACAATTATTATTATTATTTTGGCTGCTTCCTACGTTACGGTCGTTACGGGTCGTGAACTAAGTTGCATGAAGACTTGGCAGTTAATTTTTACACCGGATGCCCTTCTTGACGCAACCACAGACCACCGAGCTACCACAGCCCTCTGTGTGGAGGGGGTTAAGGGCCTTGCTCAAGGGCCCAGAGTGGGGCGAATGAGGGTGAGGCAGATGTGGGTGCTTCACCTACCCCACCCACATTTTTGATGTTGTCGGTACCGGGGCTTGAACCAGCGATCTTCCGATCACAGGCCCACCTTCTCTAACCTCTGTGCCACCACTCCCCCATTATAACTGGCAACTAATGAAAACCCCAAATTCAGTATCTCAGAAAATTAGAATATTACTTGAAACCAATTTAAAAAATGTTTTTTAGAAATGTTGGCCAACCGAAAAGTATGAACATGTTCAGCATCAATACTTAGTTGGTGCTCCTTTTGCTTGGATTACTGCAGCAATGCAGCGTGAGAGCCCAGGTTGCTCTGATAGTGACCTTCAGCTCTTCTGAACTGTTGGGTCTGGTGTGTCACATCTTCTTCTTCACAATACTCCATATACTTCTACATATACTTCTACATATACTTTCTACAGGGTTAAGGTCAGGCCAGTTTGCTGGCCAATTAAGAACAGGGATACCATGGTCCTTAAACCAGGTACTGGTAACTTTGGCACTGTGTGCAGGTGCCAAGTCCTGTTGGAAAATGAAATCTGCATCTCCATAAAGTTGGTCAGCAGCAGGAAGCAGGAAGTGTTTCCTGGTACTGTAGATGGCTGTGTTGACCTTGGACCTCAGAAAACACAGTGGACTAACACCAGACATGGCCCCAAACCATCACTGACTGTGGAAACTTGACACTGGACCTCAAGCAACGTGGATTATGTGCCTCTCCTCTCTTCCTCCAGACTCTGGGGCCTTGATTTACAAAGGAAATGCACAATTTACTTTTGTCAGAGAACACAACTTTGGACTACTCGGCAGCAGTCCCAGCAGGCGAGATGCTTCAGATGCTGTCCCTTGTTCAAATGGTAAATGGACTGCACTTACATAGTGCCTTTCTACTTTGTAGTTTATCCAGATACTCAAAGTGCTTTACACTACAATCTGTGCCCTCATTTACTCATTCATACAGCACTCTACTAGATCTCTACAAAGCTAATTTAACAAATCATTCTGAAGAGACTAATCAGTGCTTTGAGATCACATCCATACACTGATGGGACACACATCAGAGGCAATGAAGGGTTCAGTGGCTTGCCCAGGGACATTTCGGTATGTGACTGCTGGTGGATTCAAACCCCAACTCTTGCATTGGAGGATGACTACCAGAGGTGGGACCAAGTCACTGTGTTGCAAGTCAAGTCAAGTCTCAAGTCAACGACGGTCCAAGTCAAGTCAAGTCTCAAGTCAACGACGGTCCAAGTCAAGTCAAGTCTCAAGTCAGGAACTTTTAATTTCAAGTCATTTCGAGTCGTTCTCTCCCCCCCCCTTTTTTTTTACATTTGCAATTACTGTATACATAAAATGTAAATAATAGACCATTTGTTCTTTTTAAAATCTGTATTTATCTCAAATGATAGAACATGTGCAGCAGAACACAACGTATAAAAAACCTACCCAACTCCCCCAAAATGAGCAGCTGAACAGAACCCAGAGAGAGTAGTCCATTCATTTCTGACTGAGAAAAGTATAAAAGTTATATACATATAAAAAAAGTTAAAAAATATAGAAAAAATATATAGAAAAATTATAGCACATATATGTCTGAGCTGAACTTTTCCTCAATAAATGAACGTAATTGTGAAATGAGCTGGATTTTAAAATTTGTTTCGCCAAAAGTGATAACAAGCCATATGTAGGTCGCATCGGTGTATAGGTCGCAGGCCTTGAAAAAAACCATAAAAAGGTGCGACCTATACACCAGAAAATACGGTAGGTGCACAGCACAATGCATGCACCAGTAGTTAGATTGCAACAAAAGTATATATTTGATCAGAGATGATGAATCTCTAAATATATAATCATGCCTATATGTACATGCCTATGTAATGACTTAGCTGTAGTGCTGACAGGTCTGGACATCCTTCTTCTGTCTCTTGCAGTAAGCAGCAAACAGTCCTCCATCTTCACAGTCCTTTTTTTTTTTTTTTTTTTTTTCCATTTATAGATGGCCTCCCTTCACACCTTATAGCCATCCTCTCACTCCAATATGTATTTTTTTTTTTTTTTATATAGAGAGAAAGAAAGAAAAGAGAAAGTGAGACAACAAAACAACAATTATCCACAAAAAGAGCACAAGGCAAACACACCAAACCTCCGTCCACAATCCTGCAAAGCACATGACAGAGCACAGCAACAAAACATACAAGCATAAAGACTGATAATATTCATGACCTTGCATTAGATTTCTATATATAAACATACCCATACCTACAAGTATATATACAGTATACATACATATATATTTATATTCATTTATATACCCATCTACATATATCTACATATACATCCCTACATCCATTTGTGTGTGGTTGTGAGCATGCATAAGTGAATAAGGTTCCTCCAATAGAACATTTAGTAGCGAATGTGAAGCATCAGAGATCTGTCCCTCCAAAGCCCGAGACAGACGAAAGGGCGATCAGAGCCCAAGACCCCAGGAAGGACCCCGAGCCCAGAGTCCCCAGGACCACCCGAACAGGACGAGCCACTCGTCCACTCCCCAGATCCGACCAAGTGGAAGAACCGGACGAACCCCACCAGGGACCACACACAATGACCCCCCATCTTCACAGTCCTTTTGATATTTATCACCAGGAGTCACGTGTTGCGCTGACTTTGCAAGCTCTGCAGAATTTTTCAGGATCAGCTCTGACAAAACATCAAATTAAAAGCGGCAAAAGAGCCCTTATTATAATTTTAGACAGTAAATAAATAAAAACACAGAAAATGTACACCAAATACAGTCGTTACCTTTAACTTGTTGTGTCACCTCCGTCTTTGTGTCTTCACTTCCCAACACATGGTGTTCCACCCATAACATAACCAAAGATCAAATCACGTAGTAAGGCATTGGTGATGGCTTTCTGCTGTGGATGAGTCATACTGTACTGCCCAGCACGAGTGTCCAGAAATTGTGATATGGAAGGCTGTAGAGGTTCATTTATCCTCTTGTTCATCTATTCTTCAAATCTGTCAGAAGTAAACAAATGTCAGAAAACAAATTATAGCCATTCATGAATTACATTTGACTTAAGTTACTCTTACTATTCATAAATAAACATCAACACTAAAACAATCATAGTTTTCAAAAAATTAAACAAGTATATAAGAAGTGTATCACAAGTAAAATCAGGAAGGTCTGGTGAATTTATTTTTCTGCTTTTATTTCTAAGTACTGTATGTTAGTTTCAGTCCTCCGTAAATATAGGCCAGATATTCTAAACACAAAATTAAATTGCGACAGTCACTGTATTTGGTCTGTTTAAAAAAAAATAAACCACATGCAAAACTCAAAAACATTGCAAATAAAGTGGAGTGGTTTTGAATTTGGATGTGATGGTATAATAAATATTTGTCTGGCCAAGTGGGGTTAAATCTACAGCCAATTTCACATATCAGTATTGATAAAAACATGTTGTTGGGTTCTGTGCAACATGCGACCGTCACGCCGCCATTTGAAAAGTTATAACAGACAAAACAGTTCACTATCCACCGGCTTCCTGAGCTAACATGTAGCCCGGAGTACACATGCTAACACGAAGTTAGCTGTTAGCTAAAGTCAACTATCTCACAACAAAATAAAAGTGCTACTTACCGCTCTTTGTGAATGCTCATAACTTGTGTACCCAAAAGAAACTACTTGTGGAAGCATATTGGTCCCTCAGCTGTAGCTTGCGTTGTTTTTTTTTCAAAGCCACGCACACACACATACATACGGAGTGTGGGGTGCCCGGTCTGCGCCTGACTGTTAATACGGAATGAGTGAAAATAATTAATGCGGCCACTTTCTAACGTGTTTTAAAATTTTGACTTGACTAAAATATCAAGTCTTTTCAAGTAAAAAGCTTCAAGTCAAGTCAAGTCCCAAGTCAATGGCGTGCAAGTCTAATTCAAGTCCGAGTCTTTCAGCATTTTTTCAAGTCAAGTCTCAAGTCGTGATTTTAATGACTCGAGTCTGACTCGAGTCCAAGTCACGTGACTCGAGTCCCCATCTCTGATGACTACTCTAACCTCTCAGCCACAGCCGTGTCGCTGACTGGTTATAGCAGCTTGACAATGATTGTGACAGCTGAAACCCTCGTCTTGCATACGTCTGTGTGTGGTGGTTCTTGAAGCACTGACTCCAGCTGCAGTCCACTCTTTGTGAATCTCCCCCACATTCTGAATGGGTTTTGTTTCACCATCCTGTCCAGGGTGTGGTTATCCCTACTGCTTGTACACTTTTTTCTACCACATCTTTTCCTTCCCTTTAATGTGCTTGGACACAGAGCTCTGTGAACAGCCAGCCTCTTTATAGCAATGACCTTTTGTGTCTTGCTCTCCTTGTGCAATGTGTCAATGGTCGTCTTTTGGACAACGGTAAAGTCAACAGTCTTCTCCATGATTGTGTATCCTACAGAACTAGACTGAGATCATTTAAAGGTCTTTGCAGGTGTTTTGAGTTAATTTAGCTGATTAGAGTGTGGCACCAGGTGGGAGTGGTGGTGCAGAGGTTAAGAAGGTGCGCTTGTGATCGGAAGATCGCCGGTTCAAGCCCCGGTACCGACAACATCAAAAAAGATGTGGGTGGGATAAGTGAAGCGGTCACACCTGTCTCCACCCTCATCTGCCCCACTCTGGGCCCTTGAGCAAGGCCCTTAACCCACACCATCTGCTCCCCCGGGAACCCTAGATATCAGCTCTCTGCTCCACACAGAGGGCTGTGGTTGCTCGGTGGTCTGTGGTTGCGTCAGGAAGGGCATCCGGCGTAAAAACAACTGCCAAATCTTCGTGCGACCAGTTCGCTGTGGCGACCCCTAACGCAGGGAAAAAAGCCGAAAGAAAAAAAAAAAAAAAAAAAAAGTGTGGCACCAGGTGTCTTCAATATTGAACCTTTTCACAATATCCTAATTTTATGAGAGACGGAATTTGGGGTGTTGTCAGTTATAATCATCAACATTAAAAGAAATAACCATTTGAAATATATCAGTCTGCAGTGTTTCCCCTACATAACCTGCCATGGCGGGGTGGGGGTGTGGGGGACGGACAGAGACACGTCCTGAGCTATGCAGACGTTGTTGCGGTTTCTTGGGCTTGTTTTGAAAGTAACTTTGCTTGTTTGGGCTTGTTATTATTTGTTCTTTATTATTTGTCTAGAGCAGGGGTCTGCAACCTTTTCGATCCAAAGAGCCATTTCTGCTTCTTTGTTCACTAAATTAAACGTGACCGGAGCCACAACACCTGCTGCAACTGGGATTTTCAACTGGTGGCCCACGGACCACTTTAAGTTTGTTGGAGGACGTTTTTCTGGCCAGCAGGAGTGACTTTATAAAACTAAAAATTTCTAATGATTTTTAACATTTACTGCTATTTTTACATTTTAAGATAAAATAAAAGACAAGATTCTTGTAAAGAAGGAAAAATTTATATAGTTTTGCCCAGTTTCTAAAAACTAAAACGATAAACTATGCAGGCCTATGTGATTTATTTTTTTAACTGTAGAAAAATTAGGTATCCTACTTAAAAGAAATAAAGCATAAAGTGAAAGTATGTTTTACTCCTTGTAATGTAGGAAAACTTCTAAAACTAACCCTTCCAGTTGTTATAAGAACCAATAAAATTCAGTTTTATGTCAGTTTTGGTCAAAGCTTGAAAGAGCCGCTGCAGAGGGACCAAAGAGCCGCATGTGGCTCCTGAGCCGCAGGTTGCAGACCCCTGATCTAGAGTGACAAGACCACATTAAAATGAGCTCCAATAAGTGGAGGAAATATGGGAAAAATATAATAAAGAATGGGAGAAAGAGCACACACTTAAAGCATGATTCAGGATAGAGATTAAAGAAAGTTTTTTGTTGACTTTGCTCACTATGAGTTTGCTGTTTAATTTTTATTTTATTTTTTAATTTGTACGCATCCTTTATGATTGTCCATTGTTGTCATCACTCTTAGTTTAAAATTCAGGTCTCTCTGGTAAATGAGTCCCAGAGGCTTAATGGGATTAATTTGTATAAATATGCCAAATGTATTTTTATTTTTTAGAGTGGATATGTTCTTCAAAGTCTTTAGCATAATTTTGCTATATGTAATGCCATAATAACTGTATGTTTATACTGTTTAAAAACGGCCCTTGTTTTACCCAATGGGGTGGGTTGCCTGTTGGGCTTGTTTTGGGCTTGTTTTCATGGGGCTGGTCGTTGGTTTCTGTCGCGATATACTGGCAGATAGAGACAAAGCCGAAAGCGCGCAGTTTTAAGAGCAGAGGAGAGACAAACATTTCAGCCGCGCTCAGTTTTATTTATTTATTTTTCGGTGGAGGTGAGACTAGGGTGAGCCGCGCGCTCAGTGTGTGTGTGTGGAGCCGCGCGCAGCTGCAGCCGAGCAGAGGAGACACATTTCAGCCACGCGTTCTTTTTTTTTTCCCCATCCGTGGGGATGAGAAACGTGAGCCGTGCGCGTGTATGTGTGATGGGTGGGGGGTGTCAGCTGAGTGTTCAGCATGAGGCTGCTTTTTTTTTTCAGCTAGTGCACCTGCAGTGCGAGCTGCTAGTTTAGCATTACATCAGTGCCGACAGGTGTTTGGAGCGTTGGGTAGGCGGGGCGCTCGGTTCTGTTGAGGGGGCGGGGCGCCCCGCCTATATAATGGTAGGGGAAACACTGAGTCTGTGTGAAATGAATGAAGATAATATAAAAGTTTCACTTTTTGAATTCAACTACTGAAATAAATCAACTTTTTCTTGATATTCTAATTTTATGACCAGCACCTGTAATTATATCAAATATGACATTTTTTGTGTTCCTGACTATTGTTATCTAACATTATTTATTAAGTGTCATTGGTTTACATCCTTGAGGAGTGATAATTGCACCCATTAGGGTTGGGACGCTCCTGTCCCTCACACGACTGCCCTGGAAGGCTGGTAATTATCCTGCAAGATAACTTCTGGTTCTAACTCAGGATAAGAACAATTGTTGAAATGTTCTATATTCATTAATTTAGTATGCTGAAGGTACAACAGTAGCAGCTTGGTTTGACACACTTCTTTAGGATTTGTAAAGACAGCTGTGTCTGATTCATAACTGGAAAAGAGAATGAAGTGTGCACCTCCTGGCCTATCTGTCCTCATTAGGCGAGGCAGCAGAATACAGTAATCCTCTTCCTTTGTTTCTTCTCCTGAGGAACAAATACCACCTGCTTTTAAGATGAATTAAATATTTACCCTGAATATGTATCACAAGCTGTGCTGGTCTTTGAATATAGGATGTTTTTAGTCCAGATAGTTACAAAGTACATAAATGTGTTTTTTCTTTTAATGGATGCATTTCATTTAAAGCTGGGCAAATTGTGCCAACACAGAGATGCCCAGTTTGTCTGGCTGCCTACTTTGTGGCACACGTTTCCCTTTGTGAGGGCTTTGAGAAATAGACCTTTCACAAAACACTTTTGCAGTAAACTCCTCTTTAAGCTGCCGTTGGCTGTTCACTAATCACAAGTGGAGCTAGCCACTTCCTGCGAAGCTGCGATCGCAGAGCCTAAAGAGATGGGGAGAGTAACTTGGCGAGGTCATGAAGGGTTACACATAAAGTTTGTGCTGGACATCACCCATTCTAAATCCTATGGCTGGCTGGTCGTGCAGCCTGTCTTTCCACTCATGAGCCATGCTGTTGGTTTTCTCTCTACGGACTTTATCACTTCTTTGCTTGGCAGGTCAGAGGCTTTAACAGCAGTGCTTTGACCTAGCCTTGCAAGTTGCCTTAAGGCCCCAGTATAGCTCTGCGTTCGGCCAAACGCCGCTCTACGCGCACGTTCTGTGCGCAGGCAGTTCACAGCAGAGCTCTGCGTTCATTCTCGCGTTTTCGCTCCAAATTCTTGACGTCATTTGAGCAGCAGCAGGGCGGAGCGTTTACCTACAGGACAAATTGAGGTCGCTGATTGGTCATTTGCTGACACGCCTACTGAATTGATTGACAGGTCGGTGGGGAAAAAAAAGGCATGAGCTGCCAGCAGTGTTCTGTGTTTATATGTTAATAAAAAGTTCTAAAAAATAAAATAAAAACAGGGAGCGCTGGTCAAGCCCATCAGGAAATCTGCAGAACCTCGCACAGCCACGTTGGACATGAGTTTAATTTGCTCGTGACAAATTCATTAATTTCTCATCATTTCAGTCAACGGAGGAGGAAGAGATCACTTGACTTTTGGCAAAAAAACAAAAGAAAAGGTCAGATCAGCGATGAAGAAGGGGAATTTAATACATTTGTGTCACATACAAAACAGTCCGGCGCCGGGCAGTTTATTGTGAGACAACGCGTTTGCGGTCATAAAATTTGAGCTTGGCGCGTTCATGCCCTGCAGGGCTACGCTTGTGCCTCGCGTTCGAACGGCGCCAGATTTTCATAAATCACACACTGCAGTCATGTCTTGAAATGTTCTGTGCAAATGCCATAATCATCATCATCTTCTTCTTTTGGCTTTTCCCTCTTCAGGGGTCACCACAGTGAGTCATCCTCCTCTACCTCACTCTGTCCTCTGCATCCTCACTCCAACTACCTCCATGTCCTCTCTAACTGCATCCATATATCTCCTCTTTGTCTTTTTCCTGGCAGCTGCATTTCTAACATCCTTCTACCAATATACCCACTGTCCCTCCTCTGGACATGTCCAAACCACTGTCCCTCCTCTGGACATGTCCAAACCACTGTCCCTCCTCTGGACATGTCCAAACCACTGTCCCTCCTCTGGACATGTCCAAACCACTGTCCCTCCTCTGGACATGTCCAAACCACTGTCCCTCCTCTGGACATGTCCAAACCACTGTCCCTCCTCTGGACATGTCCAAACCACTGTCCCTCCTCTGGACATGTCCAAACCACTGTCCCTCCTCTGGACATGTCCAAACCACTGTCCCTCCTCTGGACATGTCCAAACCACTGTCCCTCCTCTGGACATGTCCAAACCACTGTCCCTCCTCTGGACATGTCCAAACCACTGTCCCTCCTCTGGACATGTCCAAACCACTGTCCCTCCTCTGGACATGTCCAAACCACTGTCCCTCCTCTGGACATGTCCAAACCACTGTCCCTCCTCTGGACATGTCCAAACCACTGTCCCTCCTCTGGACATGTCCAAACCACTGTCCCTCCTCTGGACATGTCCAAACCACTGTCCCTCCTCTGGACATGTCCAAACCACTGTCCCTCCTCTGGACATGTCCAAACCACTGTCCCTCCTCTGGACATGTCCAAACCACTGTCCCTCCTCTGGACATGTCCAAACCACTGTCCCTCCTCTGGACATGTCCAAACCACTGTCCCTCCTCTGGACATGTCCAAACCACTGTCCCTCCTCTGGACATGTCCAAACCACTGTCCCTCCTCTGGACATGTCCAAACCACTGTCCCTCCTCTGGACATGTCCAAACCACTGTCCCTCCTCTGGACATGTCCAAACCACTGTCCCTCCTCTGGACATGTCCAAACCATCTCAGTGTGTCCTCTCTAACTTTATCTCCCAGTTGTTCAACATGTGTTGTACCTCTGATGATCTCATTCCTGATCTTGTCCATCCTTGTCTCTCCTAAGGAGAACCTCATCATCTTCCAGGTTATCCGCGGGGTTGTAAAAGGTACTGAAAGGTAGTAAATAAAATCAACACAAATTATGGCCATTAAAAAGTATTTACAATTAATAATAAACGTCATCTGACGAGGTATTAATTTTTTAAACCTACACAACTATATTTTTCCGTTCTATCGGCGAAAAAATCCTGTGAAATGATCTATCCTTTCTAATTTTATGTTCGAGTAGGACCTAAGCTAAATTAATGACGTCATACCGTCGGTCAGTGTGTGTTCACTCCTACAGCCGGCCGAGGGCCGACAGAGCTTCCAGAACCATCATGGGGAAATGTGTTTTCAGACCTCTGGTGAGAGGACGCCAGATTCAGAGACTGGCTTCAACCAACAGCCGAGAGGCTTATTGTCATGTCTGTAAAAAGAAACAGGAAAGAGGAACGTGGCTCGTTTCTCCGAAATTTAACAAGAAAAGCGCCTAAACAATTATTTGTTTGCTCGAAATTATAGCAGAGGTGTGTCTCAGTCTATCATTTGCTTAATAAATGCACTTTAATGGTCAAATTAGCCGGGGTGGTGCAGCTGTTTTGACGGTTCCAAGCAGAGAGCAGAATGAAGGTGGGGGAATATGGCAGGCTGATTGAGTCATTAATAGCTAGTGAAGATTCTCAATCATCTAGGACATGGTAAATTCTAAAAAGTACAAGAAAAAAAAAACAATAAAGTATAGTATAATAAATAAAGTCCAGTTGATTTTGTCTTGAATTTTTTTAAATTTGTCATTATAGCCACGTTTTCCTATTACATGATACAACAGCCAACCTCATGCCATACACCTGTTACTACTCTGCTGCCATCAAGTACTGCTTTTTTTTCCCATTCAGAATGAATGAAACGGTCATATCTCAGTCAAAAAATGGTTTATAAATATGGAAAAAATTCCATAAATATGTCACTTCGGCCTATAAGTCGCAGGGCATGTAAATTATGCAAAAAACTGTGACTTACAGGCTGAAAAATACAGTACCATATTTTTCCGCCCTATAAGTCGCATCAGTCCAATTATGTCCAGTAAATTGGAAAAATCCATACATATGTGGCTTCGCCCTATAAGTCGCATCTATTATGCGTCACCGCCAGTGGTGGGCAACGCTAATCAAAAAATTAGTTCCACAATTTCTAAAACGCTTATTAATTTTTTTAGGTCTACAATTTCAAAAGCACAAATGTCTTATGAAAATTAGGGGAAGCTAATCTAATCCGCTATTTATATTCGACAATTGGTAGCCGGCAGCGTTATGCAATATTTGCACTACACTGCCAACTGAAAAGTAACTAAAATGATCCTAAAAGGATGAAATTACAAAAATCAAAGGATTTATTTAATACTTTACGTACATATATTCTATTCGGCCACGAAATTAACAAAAAATAGAATGATCTTTTAATCCCTAAAACCACTTTTAAATCTCAAATACACGGGTGTGTCGCCACCGCATTTATACATAAAAGTAACCCAAATACATAAAACTAACGACTCACCGTCGAGTGGTCGACACAAAACACACAATAAAATCCTCCGGCCACGTTAATTTGGCTTGAAACAGCGGGGTTCTCTGCGGATTTATCCATTAGTAACCTAGCACAACCAGCTGGACACAGAGTTAGCGTCCAGTTCACCTCTGACCTGGAAGATGTCAAGATTCTATAGGCAGTCAACAGATTTAATGAAAAGTAACTAAAATACATAAAACTAACGACTCACCGTCGAGTGGTCGACACAAAACACTCAATAAAATCCTTCAGCCACATTAATTTGTCTTGAAACAGCGGGGTTCTCTGCGGATTTATCAAAGTACCTAGCACAAACAGCTAGCCATAAACGTTAGCACCCGAGTTTACCTCTGACCCGGAAGATGTCAAGATGGAATAGTCCATTTTTAGTAGGGGGATAAAGAAATCGACCGGTTTTTGTATTGCGTATTTAATGATCGTTTTCATCGTAACTATAATTATTTTTATGTTAAATGTACCGTATTTTCCGGTGTATAGGTCGCACCTTTTTATAGTTTTTTCAAGGCCTGCGACCTATACTCAGGTGCGACCTATATATATGGCTTATCACTTTCGGTGAAACAAATGTTTAAATCAAGCTCATTTCACAATTACGTTCATTTATTAAGGAAAAGTTCAGCTCAGACATATATTTGCTATAATTTTTATCAAACAAATAATTGTTTTTAAGTGTTAATCTTCTTAAAAGCCTTGCTGTGCGCTCCTGTGGCAGACATTTGCAGCAGAGCTAAACGTAGGTGCGACCTATACACCAGTGCGACCTATCTAGGGATTTTTCCAATCTATTGGTGATAATTGGACAATGCGACCTATACACAGGTGCGACCTATACACCAGAAAATACTGTACATTAACAAGCAGGATCAATGTTAGGGATGTAGGTGACTGACCGGGGCGCGGCGGGGCTGATTGGGATCCCCAGGCAACGGCATCATTTGCCTACATGGTAGATCCGAGTCTGTTCTCCGCTCTGCTCCCTCCCCCTCCAACCCTCCCTCCTCTCTGCTCTTTACGGTGGGGAAAAAGGTAAAACAAGCAGCTACGGAGCCAGCATAAGAGCTTGTAAATAAGTTTATTGGTTTTTACTGATAGATAATTAGTTATTAGCGGTACTGCATTTTAAATAAAAATAGCACAAATCCGCTTATGAATTATAAAAGTTAGTCAAACCACAAAAACGCTGACAAAAAGTTTAGGTCCACTGTAAGCGGATTAGCGCTTTAGCGCTCTCTAGCGGTCTGTGCCCACCACTGGTCACCGCTAACGTAACGTGTCACCGCTGACGTTACGCGTCACCGCTGGCAACCTGGAAATGTGGGCTTGTGTTTTGCCCAAAATGGATCGACAGCCAAATGGTGGCCACAGGAGCATGCAGGAAGGACTTTAACAAGATTAACACTTAAAAACAATTACTTGTTTGCTGAAAATTATAGCAAAGATGTGTCTTAGCTGAACTTTTCCTTAATAAATGAACGTAATTGTGAAATGAGCTGGATTTAAAAATTAGTTTTGCTACGTGCAAAACCTGCACCTGCACGGGTGGGAACGTTGCATTTCTTTAAAATTTAGCAAGATAAACACCTAAAAAAATTGTTTGCTGAAAAGTATAGCAAAAGTGTTTCGTTCTTCAGTTGCTCCCACTTCAGGAGAAATTTGTAGTCAGCCTTGTTCAAGGTTGCACGGGGAAATTAGTTTGATTTATCTTCAGGGCAGGCTACTGTGAACTTTCCCGTAGCCTTGAGTCCAGGTGCTGTCTGAAATCCAATTCTTCCAAAATTATGTGAAGCCTTCACCGACCCGAGCTATGGGTCCACCTCCTCCCCCTGGTGTAAACCGCTCGGCCGCGAACGAGTCCCAAACCGCACCGCAGGTCTGCGGTCCTCTAAGCAGGTTCTAGGGAATTAAGCTAAACATGAAACTAGGAGCAGGTAAACATGGAGATAAAACTAAAGCCCCTTTCATAAAACAGCTCAATCCGGCTCTGATGCGTGTTCAGTCCTCCAACGAGCATTCAGAAGAAACACGAACGCGCATTGCCGGGTTAATTTTACTTGCCTCTGATCCGCTCCTGATACGCGAGCAGAGGTAGTATTAAGCCCGGATCTGTCGACTTGTGAAAGGTGTCGGGCTGCTGCGGCTTCAAACTGATTTGAATAATGACGTACTCTCCCACGTTTCTCCCGGCGCACACTGTCGCGCTCTATTTAAATGTGTTAACAAGAACATGACATTTGTATTTCGCTTGCGCATCAGTCGTTATTATTCGCCGAATCTTTTTCTTTTTTTATTGATCATCACGGAAATAGCTAATTGGGGTGATGCCAAGACCTGTGTACTCCTGTCTCTGCGAGCAGAGGAGGAAATTAATAAGGGACTTACCGGTACAGTGAAGGATGGGGCCCTTCTGGAGCGGATTGATGCGAGAGCAAAAACAACAACAACAACAAAAGCATTCGGATAAGCACAACGATGTTCGCTAGCATCGCCATGTTTGTTTACGGACACCTCTGCGGTCCCACGTTAAACACGCAGGCACCACGTCCTCTGAGCTGCAGATTTTCAACACGCCTCTTTTCAACCCGCGTTGCAAATCGTTTTGTGAATGCTCCATTGAGGGCGGGCCGTGGCCGGATTCAACTTTGTTTTATGAATGACCCGATGTGGATTAAAGCCAGACTGGTCTGTGCGGGAATTGCGCGGATCTGACTTATGAAAGGGGCTTAAGAATACAGAACATGACTGGAACAGGGGATACTAATAAAACTAAGAACATAGATCAGGAACTGGCTGACAGGAAAACATCACAAGGGGAACAGACAAGGAAAGACCAGGAGATGGTAAATGGTAAATGGAGCTTATTTATATATAGCGCTTTCCAGCCCCCGATGAGGGGCCCCAAAGCGCTTTACAATACCAACCATCGACCCATTCATACACACATTCATACACCGGTAGCGGCAGACTGCCATGCAAGGCGCTTTCCAATCCTACCGGGAGCAACCCGGGGTTAAGTGTCTTGCCCAAGGACACAACGACACATGGTGTGGGGAACCGGGATTCGAACCGCCAACCTTCCGATCGAGGGACGACTGCCATTACCACTACGCCACGGCCGGTGCCATCCTTACACTGAGATTCTCCTTAGGAGTGACAAGGATGGATAAGATTAGGAATGAGATCAGAGGTACAACACATGTTGAACAACTGGGAAATAAAGTTAGGGAGGCCAGACTGAGATGGTTTGGACATGTCCAGAGGAGGGACAGTGGTTTGGACATGTCCAGAGGAGGGACAGTGGGTATATTGGTAGAAGGATGTTAGAAATGCAGCTGCCAGGAAAAAGACAAAGAGGGAGGCCAAAGAGAAGACATATGGATGCAGTTAGAGAGGACATGGAGGTAGTTGGAGTGAGGACATGAGGATGCAGAGGACAGAGTGAGGTGGAGGAGGATGACTCCCTATGGCGACCCCTGAAGAGGGAAAAGCCAAAAGAAGAAGAAGAATAAATTGATCTAATCTGGTCACAAATAGTTTTGCTATAATTTTTGAGAACTGTGGTAACAAGATACCTTGATGCATGCTCATCAGGGTAGTGATTCTTGTGGTAACAAGAATATTATAAGTATTGAACACACATTTATCACCATTTTTAAAAAGAACTACCTTAGCTACTTTCAAATTATCTAGACATTTTCCTGTTGAGAATGATAAATTACATATATATGTAAACTCGGGCTCGGGTGGTTGCTGAGGCAAAAACTCGGGCGTGGGAGGAGTTCGGAGAGGCCATGGAGAATGACTTCCGTACGGCTTCGAGGCGATTCTGGTCCACCATCCGGCGTCTCAGGGGGGGAAAGCGGTACGCGACCAACACCATTTATGGTGGGGATGGCGTGCTGTTGACCTCAACTCGGGATGTTGTGAGTCGGTGGGCGGAATACTTCGAAGACCTCCTCAATCCTACTGGCACGTCTTCCACTGAGGAAGCGGAGCCTGGGGACTTTGGATCGGGCTCTCCAATCTCTGGTGCTGAGGTCGCCGAGGTGGTTAAAAAGCTCCGCGGTGGCAAGGCTCCGGGGGTGGATGAGATTCGTCCTGAGTTCCTTAGGGCTCTGGATGTTGTGGGGTTGTGTTGGCTTACGCGACTCTGCAATATCGCGTGGACATCGGGGGCAGTTCCCTTGGATTGGCAGACTGGGGTGGTGGTTCCCCTATTCAAAAAGGGGGACCGTAGGGTGTGTTCCAACTATAGAGGGATCACACTCTTAAGCCTCCCTGGTAAGGTCTATTCAGGGGTTCTGGAGAGGAGGGTCCGTCGGATAGTCGAACCTCGGATTCAGGAGGAGCAGTGTGGTTTTCGTCCTGGTCGTGGAACACTAGACCAGCTCTACACCCTCAACAGGGTCCTGGAGGGTGCGTGGGAGTTTGCCCAACCAGTTTACATGTGCTTTGTAGACTTGGAAAAGGCATTCGACCGCGTCCCTCGGGGGGTTCTGTGGCGGGTACTCCGGGAGTATGGGGTACCAGGCCCATTGATATGGGCTGTTAGGTCCCTGTACGACCGGTGTCAGAGCTTGGTCCGCATTGCCGGCAGTAAGTCAGGCTCGTTTCCGGTGAGAGTTGGACTCCGCCAAGGTTGCCCTTTGTCACCGATTCTGTTTATAACTTTTATGGACAGAATTTCTAGGCGCAGCCAAGGTGTTGAGAGGATCCGTTTTGGTGGCCTTAGAATCGCTTCTCTGTTTTTTGCAGATGATGTGGTCCTATTGGCTTCATCAGCTCGTGATCTACAGCTTTCGCTGGAGCGGTTTGCAGCTGAATGTGATGCGGCCGGGATGAGGATCAGTTCCTCCAAATCCGAGGCCATGGTCTTGAGCCGGAAAAGGGTAGCGTGCCCTCTCCGGGTCGGGGAGGAGGTCCTTACCCAAGTGGAGGAGTTTAAGTATCTCGGGATCTTGTTCACGAATGAGGGAAAACTGGAGCGTGAGATCGATAGGCGGATAGGTGCAGCGTCCGCAGTGAAGCGGGCGCTGTACCGGTCTGTCGTGGTGAAGAGAGAGCTGAGTCAAAAGGCAAAGCTCTCAATTTACCGATCGATCTACGTTCCCACCCTCATCTATGGTCATGAGCTTTGGGTTATGACCGAAAGAACAAGATCTCGGATACAAGCGGCTGAAATGAGTTTTCTCCGCAGGGTGGCTGGACTCTCCCTTAGAGATAGGGTGAGAAGCTCAGTCATCCGGGAGGGACTCGGAGTAGAGCCGCTGCTTCTCCACATCGAGAGGAGCCAGTTGAGGTGGCTCGGGCATCTGGTTAGGATGCCTCCTGGACGCCTCCCTGGTGAGGTGTTCCGGGCATGTCCCACCGGGAGGAGACCCAGAGGAAGACCCAGGATACGCTGGAGGGACTATGTTTCTCGGCTGGCCTGGGAACGCCTTGGGATTCCCCCAGAGGAGCTGCTCCAAGTGGCTGGGGAGAGGGAAGTCTGGGCCTCCCTACTTAGGCTGCTACCCCCGCGACCCGACCCCGGATAAGCGGAAGAAAATGGATGGATGGATGGATGGATGTAAACGGCTCAATAACATGACTCATTATGTCCTTTACAAACATCATATCCATGTCCACCCAGTCTTTTGATCTCTTGTCTGTAAGATTTTTTTACTACATTCATTATTTCCTCTTTGTCAGTTCCATTAAGAAAAATACGGTTTGCACAACCTATAATTTAATGGCTCACATTATTTACTTTTGGTATTTTAGCTGCAAGGGTCTACAGCTGGCATATTAAACAGCTGAGTAACTACATTAGTGATGTTGCCTTGCCCTAAAACATTCCATATGCCAACTCATGTTGTTCCATATGCCAACTCATGTTGTTCCATATGCCAACTCATGTTGTATTCTCCCTATTTGGTGTCCTGTTGCCGTTTGGTTCTAGTTCTGAAATTCATCATGAGGATTATTGGAGCAGGAGAGTGTCCCAACTCCAGTTGTAATGGACTCGGCTCCATCTTGATCCAACATTCAGTCTGTTTTTAAATTTGATAAACAGATCAGCAGTGTTCAGAAAAGCTTATTAACTTCGCCAAATAGCAAAAGTGAAACCAATCCTAGCAAGACCTGACTTGGAGAAATTAATCCACGCTTTTATTACATCTCGTCTTGACTATTGTAATGACTATTGTAATGCACTGTATGTAGGCATCAGCCAGACCTCTCTCGCCCGTCTGCTGCTCGCCTGTTAACTCAGGCCCGTAGGCACGAGCATATCACTTCCATCCTGGCATCCCTTCACTGGCTCCCTGTGCACTACAGAATTCATTTTAAACTTTTGCTGTTTGCTTTTAAATGCCTGAACAACCTTGCCCCACCATATTTGTCTGAGCTGCTTCAGCCTTACCCGATCTCTAAGATCCGTTGATGCTGACAGTCCCCAAAACTAGGCTGAAGGTCAGAGGTGACAGAGCGTTTGCCGTCGTTGCTCCCAGGCTGTGGAACAATTTACCGTTGAGTGTCAGATAGGACTCTCTTCCTGTTTTTAAATCCTTTTTAAAAGACACCTTTATGCCTTGGCTTTTAACATGTGATCTTGTCTTTTATGGCATTTTAACACACCTGCAGTAAAATTGGTAAATGTATTTTATTTTTGTATGCTTTGTTTTTTTATCGTTTTAAAAAAACTTGTCTTTTGTTATTGTACAGCACTTTGGTTAACCCTATGGTTTTTAAAATATGCTATACAAAAGTTGATTCACAAAATATTGATTAAATCCATTTAAATCCATTTACAATTTCATTCTCATCATGAATTTCATCGTCCTTCACAAAATATTGTGAAATACCCGTTTTCACTTTATGACTTTTCACTTTATGACTTTTCAGAACATCGCCATGTTGCTTTCATATCACCATTACTTTTATTTATTAAATTACTATAATATTCCTTCTTATGTTTCCTTATAATCCCTACTAATTTATTTTTACACTTTTATTTCTCTTCTGCCTCTTGTGTTCTCAATTTCAAGAAACATGAATACAAATAGTGTCACAAATAGGTTTTTGGATTCTGAATAAGCCAGAGACAGGAGTGCAAAATAAAGAACAGTTTTTATTAATTTACTGCTGGTAGCTGGGGAGATGGGTCATGGTCCAGGTGAGAGTCCAATCTTAAAAGACAGAGAGGTTAGTGACTGTGGTGAGGATGAGGAGATACTGTGATATAGGAAAAGTCACTAACCTTCTCAGTCTGTATGTGGCAGGTGAAATCCATAGACGTGGTCCAATGGTTGTAGCGAGGTCAAACACGGGGGAGCAGAGAGGAGAAGCCAGAGCCAAAAACACAATCCGAAAGGGAAAGTCAAAAAACAGTCAGGGTCGTTACCGTGGTCAGAGAGGCAGACAATATCCAAAGAGGGGCAGGCAAGGCAAATAATCCATAGTGCAGGCGTGAGCTCAAAACTAGGCAATGTAATCCAGTCTGTGGCATGAAACAGGAAACTATGATGGCTTCAAAATCAGGGACCATGAGAGGTGTAATAATTTGGCGCTGGTGGAAAGGGAGAGTGGAACTTCTTCTTCTTCATGTTGTTTTATGGCGGTTGGCGAACACATTTGAAGCGCATTACCGCCACCAACTGGACTGGAGTTTGGGACAGGAAGTTAAAGACACAGTACACCAGGTGTCATTTACATGACAGCAAGTGTGAAGGCAGTCGTGTCAGACGCAGCTGGAGAGGACGCTGGCGTGATGTCGCCGCTTCTCCACGCTAAATAGTTATTTTACTGTTGCTATTTTTTTGGGACATTTTTTAGGACATTTATCTGGACTTATTTTGCTCAGTAGTTTTTCTAATAAGGACTTTACGGACAGCTTAGTTAGTACTTCCTAACCGGAATGTTGGGCTGTCTACCTCCTGTCACTGCAGTTTTTGTGTTTTGCTTACCTGCTGCTTCTGTCAACCTACTGTGTCATCTGGACTGTTCTGGACTTTCTCCTGTGCTCCTCTAAGATCCGTTGATGCTGACAGTCCCCAAAACTAGGCTGAAGGTCAGAGGTGACAGAGCGTTTGCCGTCGTTGCTCCCAGGCTGTGGAACAATTTACCGTTGAGTGTCAGATAGGACTCTCTTCCTGTTTTTAAATCCTTTTTAAAAGACACCTTTATGCCTTGGCTTTTAACATGTGATCTTGTCTTTTATGGCATTTTAACACACCTGCAGTAAAATTGGTAAATGTATTTTATTTTTGTATGCTTTGTTTTTTTATCGTTTTAAAAAAACTTGTCTTTTGTTATTGTACAGCACTTTGGTTAACCCTATGGTTTTTAAAATATGCTATACAAAAGTTGATTCACAAAATATTGATTAAATCCATTTAAATCCATTTACAATTTCATTCTCATCATGAATTTCATCGTCCTTCACAAAATATTGTGAAATACCCGTTTTCACTTTATGACTTTTCACTTTATGACTTTTCAGAACATCGCCATGTTGCTTTCATATCACCATTACTTTTATTTATTAAATTACTATAATATTCCTTCTTATGTTTCCTTATAATCCCTACTAATTTATTTTTACACTTTTATTTCTCTTCTGCCTCTTGTGTTCTCAATTTCAAGAAACATGAATACAAATAGTGTCACAAATAGGTTTTTGGATTCTGAATAAGCCAGAGACAGGAGTGCAAAATAAAGAACAGTTTTTATTAATTTACTGCTGGTAGCTGGGGAGATGGGTCATGGTCCAGGTGAGAGTCCAATCTTAAAAGACAGAGAGGTTAGTGACTGTGGTGAGGATGAGGAGATACTGTGATATAGGAAAAGTCACTAACCTTCTCAGTCTGTATGTGGCAGGTGAAATCCATAGACGTGGTCCAATGGTTGTAGCGAGGTCAAACACGGGGGAGCAGAGAGGAGAAGCCAGAGCCAAAAACACAATCCGAAAGGGAAAGTCAAAAAACAGTCAGGGTCGTTACCGTGGTCAGAGAGGCAGACAATATCCAAAGAGGGGCAGGCAAGGCAAATAATCCATAGTGCAGGCGTGAGCTCAAAACTAGGCAATGTAATCCAGTCTGTGGCATGAAACAGGAAACTATGATGGCTTCAAAATCAGGGACCATGAGAGGTGTAATAATTTGGCGCTGGTGGAAAGGGAGAGTGGAACTTCTTCTTCTTCATGTTGTTTTATGGCGGTTGGCGAACACATTTGAAGCGCATTACCGCCACCAACTGGACTGGAGTTTGGGACAGGAAGTTAAAGACACAGTACACCAGGTGTCATTTACATGACAGCAAGTGTGAAGGCAGTCGTGTCAGACGCAGCTGGAGAGGACGCTGGCGTGATGTCGCCGCTTCTCCACGCTAAATAGTTATTTTACTGTTGCTATTTTTTTGGGACATTTTTTAGGACATTTATCTGGACTTATTTTGCTCAGTAGTTTTTCTAATAAGGACTTTACGGACAGCTTAGTTAGTACTTCCTAACCGGAATGTTGGGCTGTCTACCTCCTGTCACTGCAGTTTTTGTGTTTTGCTTACCTGCTGCTTCTGTCAACCTACTGTGTCATCTGGACTGTTCTGGACTTTCTCCTGTGCTCCTCTTCAAGTGATGCTCAACCGAGTTACATCTCACTGCTTCTTGGTTAATTTTCTCGGAGCCGTGGGTCTGCTGTTAGCAGCTAGCTTTGTGCTAGCTTCCCCCGGTTTGGCTGGTGCGATGTTGACCTACTCCGCTTCGCAGCTGCTTGGACTTAACAACTGCTCCATTCCACCTTCTGTTTCCATCATCAAACAACTGGGACTTCTGCGTAGACCTCGTTACATCCATAGAGGCTCGCGAAGGAAATCCATTTATTCTCGCTCTGAATTGATTCTGTCCGGGAGACGTGTCGCACCTCAACTACGTCATCAGAACGCTGCGTCTGTAGTCCCTTGTAGTCCACAGCGCCCAAAGTAGCAAGGAAAACGTGGAGTGGACTTCAGTCTGCTGAAACCGGTTCAAAAGGCTCCTACACCAACTGGCATTAAAATAGAACTTTTCAATGTACAATCACTATCGAACAAATCATGTTTAATTCATGATCACATTCTGGAGAAGGTTCAGCCCCCTGGTACACTGATGAGCTGCGCAGGATGAAGGCAACTGGCCGTGCTATTGAGAGACGTGTAAAATCATCTGGTCTCTCCGTACATAAGCAAGCGTACAAAGAACATCAGAAAGCGTACGCCTATTCTCTTAAAGAAGCACGCTCCAAATATTATTCCAACATCATCAACACCTGCCCTGGAAACTCTAAACAGCTCTTCACCACAATAACTCATCTGCTTAATCCCATTAAACAAACTCATGAGGACTCTGTTCAAAAATGCGACCTGTTCCTCTCATCATTTAAAAACAAAGTTGACACTATCAGATCCCAGCTCCACAACCTCCCTGATCTTAGTGTGCCATCTACCCATCTGCTTTCTGGGACCCTGAGCAGCTTTGATGAAGTTGTTCAGAGTGAGGTAGAGACCATCCTCAAGAAAATGAAGCCTTCATCCTGCGCCCTGGATCCCTTCCCCTCATCTCTCATAAAATCCAATCACTCTGCAATTAGCCCATTAATCACACAAATAATAAATCAGTCTCTACAATCTGGTCATGTTCCACTGCCTCTAAAAACTGCCATCATTAGGCCTCTTCTGAAAAAATCTAATTTGGATCCCGACATTTTTTCAAATTACCGGCCAATTTCCCACCTCCCATTTCTGTCCAAAGTGCTGGAGAAAGCAGTTGCTGCTCAGCTGCAGGACCACCTACAGCAACACTCTCTGTATGAGAAGTTCCAGTCTGGATTCAGAGCAGCTCACAGTACTGAGACTGCATTGCTGAGAGTAACGAATGATGTCCTCATGGCTGCTGACACTGGTTCTCCCTCCATCCTTGTCCTCCTTGACCTCACTGCAGCCTTCGACACTGTGGACCATAGTATCCTCCTCCACCGTCTTCATGTGGAGGTCGGTCTCTGTGACACTGTCCTGGACTGGTTCAGATCTTTCCTCTCCAATAGGCTGGAATGTGTCAGTCTTGGCAATGCCACTTCCCAGACAGTCGGTGTCTCCTGTGGTGTACCTCAGGGGTCAGTTCTGGGGCCCCTGCTGTTTTCCCTTTACATGCTGCCTTTGGGTCAAATTATTAATCAGTTCAACATTTCCTTTCACTGCTATGCCGACGACACACAGCTTTACATCAGGACTGGAACATCATCATCATCCCTATCTCCGTCTTCACTCACTGTTCTCTCTGCCTGCCTGGAGGAAATAAAGGCATGGATGAATCAAAACTTTCTTCAACTGAACTGCTCCAAGACCGAGGCCATATTGATTGGCACCCCTCACCAGATACAAGCATCAACTTTAACAACAATCTCCTTCTCTGGTCAAGACATCCCCCTCTCCACCTCTGTTACAAATCTTGGAATAAAAATGGACTCTCATCTCACATTTGAAAATCACATTAAGCATCTGTTTAAAACCTGCTTCTTCCATCTTCGAAACATCTCCAGACTTCGCCCATCTCTGACTTTTTCTGATGCTGAGAAACTCGTCCATGCCTTTGTCTCCTCCAGGCTCGACTACTGCAACTCACTGTTTATTGGAATCCCTGGCAAAAACATTCAGAAGCTTCAATATATTCAAAACAGTGCAGCTAGGATTCTGTTGAGAGTTCGTAAATTTGAACATATTACACCCATTCTCCATAACCTCCATTGGCTTCCTGTCACCTACAGAATTCAGTACAAAACTGCTCTCATTACCCATCAATGCTTGCACGGCACTTCACCTGACTATCTAAAGGACATTCTTGCACCATATTCATCCACCCGGTCTCTACGATCACAGAACAGTAATTTACTTCATATTCCTCGGACCAAATTGAGGACCATGGGAGACCGAGCATTCTGTGTGGCTGCCCCCCGCCTGTGGAACTCCCTCCCTGACGACCTGAGAGCTCCACAGTCACTGGTTGACTTTAAAAGCGGCATTAAGACTTTTCTTTTTAAGCAAGCCTATTCTGCCTTCACATGATTTTATCTTTGATCTTAGCTGTTATCTTTATTGATTTTACTTGATTTTATCACTTGTTTTATTTTATTTATTTTTTAAGCAAGCCTAAATCTACATGATTTTATCTTTGATCTTAGTCGATATTATTATTGATTTTATCACTTGTTTTATTTTTTACCTTTACCTTGTTACTCATTGTAGCACGTTGAGATTTTTACCAATGAAAAGTGCATTATAAATTGAATTCATTATTATTATTATTATTATAAACTCCGTGAAGTCAAGTGCAATCGATACAAATCTTAATGCAGTCCATAGAACAATTGTAGGATCATTGTGAGTGTTCGGTAAAAGGCCGAGAGGGTTGAGACAAGTCATCAAGAGTTTGTTTGATTGATTCCCATTGCAGTCCAAATATTTTCAAAATCTTCTCTGCTGATCTAACAATAATCTTAATCCTTTCATTACGGCTAGCCGTTTGAGCTGAACAGTTAATAATGTCTGCCATAAACAACACAAAATAACTCTTGCTGACCAGCATGGTGTCCTTCTTCACCACATCACGTCTTTCACATTCCTTAGCGACGACAGTCGTAGGTTCAGCAGTTGGTATTGTAGGTCCTGTAGCTTTCAAAGTGTCCGGAACTTTCTTAATGGCCTCTGCATAACTGAGTCTCTGAGTAACTTTAACCTTCTGAATCTCAGCAGCCCGTTTACTCACTACACAACCTCTGTAAGCAGAGCTGTGTTCACCACCACAATTGCAACAGGACAGTTTAGCCCCTTCTGCACATTTCCCATATTCATGGTCTCCACCACACCTACCACACCTTAGCTTTCCTCGACAAGCAGCCGCGACATGTCCAAACCTCTCACATTTAAAACACCTCAGCGGTGGGGGGATATACAACTTGACAGGATAGCACATGTAGCCTACACTGTTAAAATAAATAGGGTGGTTAGACTTAAAAACTTGAGTTCAAAAGCTGCCTTAAAACCACAAGTTAACGCAACTTCAAATAATGTTTTTCTCCAACTTAGGATGGCAAGCTAGAAAAGTAGCCCAATTTATGATAAGTCATTGTTTAAATATGATACCATAAGTTGAAATGACTAACTATAGAACATTATACATTCTCCAAAAATTGAGTACTCTTGTCAAGTAAAATTACAATCATATTCTATTTGAACTCAAATAATAAAGTTATACCCTTGTCTAATTAACGTTTATTTGTTGTATGAACTTCATACTCTGAGTTTAAACAACTTGCAAATTTACATTATCCATTCATAAAAACTTGTTTTCATTTGTTAAAGTAACAAACATTTATATATACTTTCAACTCTCATTTTAAAGTTAAACTGACATACCAATTCCCTTTTTGAGTTAATTTAACTCAAGATTTTAAGGCAGCTTTTGAACTTAAAATAGCAATTTAAGTAAACAAACATTTCCAAATTTCACTTTCTCCACTAAGAATGCCAAGTTCACAATTTTTCTAAAATAATTACACCAAATACACTTCCAATTCAAATATCAACCATTTATTTTGATCTTTTTCTTTCAAATGCAGATGATACAAGACGTAAAAGAAAACATTTGTCCAAGACAAGCTGAAGTGTTGACATTTATAGGACCGAAACTGACAAAAAAAATTGACAAATAAACACACATACAGGTAGTCCTCGACTTACGAAGATCCGTTCCTGCGCGGCGCGGAACATGCATTCCTATGCGACGCAGTAAACCCGTTTTTCAACGTGAGACAAAACAAGCGTATACATACTGTACCATAAATATGTACATTACTTTATTTCCAAGCGGTTAGCTAACACAGTACCCTAAACAATTATCAAAAAACACATAAAATACTGCACAGTACGTTTAATAATGAAATAAAATAGTTAAAAAAAATAGTAGTGTACTGTACTATAAAAAAAAGAGAAGAAAATGTCCTTACTTTTATGGAAGGGGCGTTGTAGGGGAGGGAGAAAAGCTTAGTGGGCGGGAGCTGCAGAAGGTGCTGGTGCAGGTGAGTGAGGAGGGGCAGGTGAGTCCAGAAAGGCAGCTGAGGTGGAGGGGCAGGTGATGCAGAAGGTGTTGGTGATACAGGTGCAAGTGAGTGAGGAGGGGCATGTGAGTCCAGAAAGGCAGGTGAGGTAGAGGGGCAGGTGATGCAGAAGGTGCTGGTGATACTGGTGCAAGTGAGTGAGGGGGCAGGTGAGTCCAGAAAGGCAGCTGAGGTGGAGGGGCAGGTGATGCAGAAGGTGCTGGTGATGCTGGTGCAGGTGAGTGAGGAGGGGCAGCTGAGGTGGAGGGGTAGGTGATGCAGAAGGTGCTGGTGATGCTGGTGAGTGAGGGGGGGCACGTGAGTCCAGAAAGGCAGCTGAGGTGGAGGGGCAGATGATGCAGACGGTGCTGGTGAGTGAAGAGGGACATGTGTGTCAGGAGAGGCAGCTGAGTTATATGAAATAAAATAAATTTAAAAAAGAGAAAAATGTCATTACCTTTATGGAGAGACAGGTGATCCAGAAGGTGCTGGTGATGCTGGTGAGTGAAGAGGGACAAGTGAGTCAGGAGAGGCAGCTGAGTTATATGAAATAAAATAAATTTAAAAAGAGAAAAATGTCATTACCTTTATGGAGAGACAGGTGATCCAGAAGGTGCTGGTGATGCTGGTGAGTGAAGAGGGACAAGTGAGTCAGGAGAGGCAGCTGAGTTATAAAACAAAAAGAAATAAATAAAAAAAGAAAAGAAAATATATTTACCTTTATGGAGGGACAGGTGATGCAGAAGGTGCTGGTGATACTGGTACTGTGTGAGTGAAGACGGACAGGTGAGTCAGGAGAGGCAGCTGAGTTATATAAAATTAAATTATTATTTTTTTTTTAAAGAGAAAAAATGTCATTACCTTTATGGAGGGACAGGTGATCCAGAAGGTGCTGGTGATGCTGGTGCTGGTGAGTGAAGAGGGACAGGTGAGTCAGGAGAGGCAGCCGAGTTATAAAACAAAAAGAAATAAAAAAAAGAAAAGAAAATGTATTTACCTTTATGGAAGGACAGGTGATGCAGAAGGTGCTGGTGATGCTGGTACTGTGTGAGTGAAGAGGGACAGGTGAGTAAGGAGAGGCAGCTGAGTTATATAAAATTAAATTAAATTAAAAAAAGAGAAAAAATGTCATTACCTTTATGGAGGCTCGGGCATCTGGTTAGGATGCCTCCTGGACGCCTCCCTGGTGAGGTGTTCCGGGCATGTCCCACCGGGAGGAGACCCAGAGGAAGACCCAGGATACGCTGGAGGGACTATGTTTCTCGGCTGGCCTGGGAACGCCTTGGGATTCCCCCAGAGGAACTGCTCCAAGTGGCTGGGGAGAGGGAAGTCTGGGCCTCCCTACTTAGGCTGCTACCCCCGCGACCCGACCCCGGATAAGCGGAAGAAAATTGATGGATGGATGGATTTATGGAGGGACAGATGATCCAGAAGGTGCTGGTGATGCTGGTGCTAGTGAGTGAAGAGGGACAGGTGAGTCAGGAGAGGTAGCTGAGTTATAAAACAAAAAGAAATAAAAAAAAGAAAAGAAAATGTATTTACCTTTATGGAAGGACAGGTGATGCAGAAGGTGCTGGTGATGCTGGTGCTAGTGAGTGAAGAGGGACAGGTGAGTCAGGAGAGGCAGCTGAGTTATTTAAAAAATAAATAAATAAAAAGAAAAGAAAATGTCTTTACCTTTATGGAGGAACAGGTGATGCAGAAGGTGCTAGTGAGTGAAGATGGACAGGTGAGTCAGCTGAGTTATTTAAAAAATAGAAAGAAAAAATAAAATAAAAAGTCTTTACCTTTATGGAGGGGCAAGTAATGCAGAAGCTGCTGGTGATGCTGGTACAGGTGAGTGAGGAGGGGCAGGTGAGTCCAGAAAGGCAGCTGAGGTGGAGCTCCCTGATCTGCTATACTCTTGGGCACGCGCCCAGCCTGAGCAAAGACAAACGCTTGATAAATTACTGTCCAATTCAGAATACAGTTTAATGTGTAATATAATCTTAATTTAATCTTTAATCTAAATAAACAGCATTCTTTACAATAAATAAACTATACTAACAATAATAAAAATCTTAATAAACACAATAACAGCCAGAACCAGATCAATAAGCAGCAACAGACTGTTTACAATCGAAATACCGATAATCAAGTTTTAAGTTTTTGTCCAAAAAGACCAACTTGTCCACATTTTCTGCCAAAAGTACAGATCTAGTTGCAGTGATTATCTCCAGTGGTGGAGAAAATCATCTCAATAACAACAGTAGCAGCAGTGTGGCTGTATTTGTCATTACTCACAACAAGCTCTTCTTGGACCTGCTCCCACCTGTCCCTGGAAAAGTTCAGAGTTCAGTCATCACAGACTTCTTCACTGCAGGTGATCTGGCAAATTTCCCTGAAGAGGAAGAAGTCAGCTGCTATCTCTGTCCCAGACTGGAAAAAAAACGGTAAAAAAAAACAAGTTACGGTAATAAGATTATAATTTTAAATTAAAAAGATTAATTAGATATTCTTCTTTCGGCTTTTCCCTCTTCAGGGGTCACCACAGCGAGTCATCCTCCTCCACCTCATTCTGTCCTCTGCATCCTCTGTCCTCACTCCAACTACCTTCATGTCCTCTCTAACTGCATCCATATATCTCCTCTTTGGCCTCCCTCTTTGTCTTTTTCCTGGCAGCTGCATTTCTAACATCCTTCTACCAATATACCCACTGTCCCTCCTCTGGACATGTCCAAACCACTGTCCCTCCTCTGGACATGTCCAAACCACTGTCCCTCCTCTGGACATGTCCAAACCATCTCAGTCTGGCCTCCCTAACTTTATCTCCCAGATGTTCAACATGTGCAGTACCTCTGATTATCTCTTTACTAATCTTATGCCATGTCACTCCTAAGGAGAACCTCAGCATCTTCATTTCTGCCACTTCCAGTTCTTTCTCCTGTCTTTTTGTCAGTGACACTGTCTCCAGACCATACAACATAGCTGGTCTCACCCCGTCTTGTAAGCTTTACCGTTGACCTTTGCTGGAACCTTTTTGTCACAAATCACTCCTGAAACTTTTCTCCATCCACTCCATCCTGCCTGGACTATATTTTTCACTTCTTTACCACATTTCCCATTTTCCTGGACAGTGCACCCCAAGTACGGTACTTGAAGTCCTGCACCTTTGTGACCTCTGCTCCTTGTAGCCTCACTGTTCCACCTCCTCCCTCTCATTCACACACATGTACTCTGTCTTACTACGACTGGCTTTCATTCCTCTTCTTTCAAGTGAATACCTCCACCTCTCCAAGTTCTCTTCCACCTGTTCCCTGTTCTCACCACAGATCACAATGTCATCTGCAAACATCGTAGTCCATGGGGATTCCTGCCTGACCTCATCTGTTAGTCGGTCTATCACCAGAGCAAACAAAAAGGGGCTCAGAGCCGATCCTTGATTAAAGTCAGAGCCCTAAACCATCCTGAGATTCATAACAGACTGCTCAAGATATGGCTCGAGAGTCAAGGTTCGCAGGAACAGAGATCGCAGTAGAGCTGACTTCAGTCTTCTGATCGTTGAAACTCTGCTGTCCTCACACAGGCCCTGCTGTCCTCACACATGTCCTGCTGTCCTCACACATGTCCTGCTGTCCTCACACATGTCCTGCTGTCCTCACACATGTCCTGCTGTCCTCACACATGTCCTGCTGTCCTCACACATGTCCTGCTGTCCTCACACATGTCCTGCTGTCCTCACACATGTCCTGCTGTCCTCACACATGTCCTGCTGTCCTCACACATGTCCTGCTGTCCTCACACATGTCCTGCTGTCCTCACACATGTCCTGCTGTCCTCACACATGTCCTGCTGTCCTCACACATGTCCTGCTGTCCTCACACATGTCCTGCTGTCCTCACACATGTCCTGCTGTCCTCATACATGTCCTACTGTCTTCATACATGTCCTACTGTCCTCATACATGTCCTGATGTCCTCATACATGTCCTGATGTCCTCATACATGTCCTACTGTCCTCACATATGTCCTGCTGTCCTTACACATGTTCTGCTGTCCTCACACATGCCCTGCTGTCCTCATACATGTCCAGCTGTCCTCACACATGCCCTGCTGTCCTCACACATGTCCTGCTGTCCTCATACATGTCCTACTGTCTTCATACATGTCCTACTGTCCTCATACATGTCCTGATGTCCTCATACATGTCCTGATGTCCTCATACATGTCCTGATGTCCTCATACATGTCCTGATGTCCTCATACATGTCCTGATGTCCTCATACATGTCCTGCTGTCCTCACACATGTCCTGCTGTCCTCACACATGTCCTGCTGTCCTCATACATGTCCTGCTGTCCTCATACATGTCCTGCTGTCCTCACACATGTCCTGCTGTCCTCATACATGTCCTGCTGTCCTCATACATGTCCTGCTGTCCTCATACATGTCCTGCTGTCCTCATACATGTCCTGCTGTCCTCACACATGTCCTGCTGTCCTCACACATGTCCTGCTGTCCTCACACATGTCCTGCTGTCCTCACACATGTCCTGCTGTCCTCACACATGTCCTGCTGTCCTCATACATGTCCTACTGTCTTCATACATGTCCTGCTGTCCTCACACATGTCCTACTGTCCTCACACATGTTCTGCTGTCCTCACACATGCTCTGCTCTCCTCATACATGTCCTGCTGTCCTCACACATGCCCTGCTGTCCTCATACATGTCCTGCTGTCCTCATACATGTCCTGATGTCCTCATACATGTCCTGATGTCCTCATACATGTCCTGATGTCCTCATCACACATGTCCTGCTGTCCTCATACATGTCCTGCTGTCCTCATACATGTCCTGCTGTCCTCATACATGTCCTGCTGTCCTCATACATGTCCTGCTGTCCTCATACATGTCCTGCTGTCCTCATACATGTCCTGCTGTCCTCATACATGTCCTGCTGTCCTCATACATGTCCTGCTGTCCTCATACATGTCCTGCTGTCCTCATACATGTCCTGCTGTCCTCATACATGTCCTGCTGTCCTCATACATGTCCTGCTGTCCTCATACATGTCCTGCTGTCCTCATACATGTCCTGCTGTCCTCATACATGTCCTGCTGTCCTCATACATGTCCTGCTGTCCTCATACATGTCCTGCTGTCCTCATACATGTCCTGCTGTCCTCATACATGTCCTGCTGTCCTCATACATGTCCTGCTGTCCTCATACATGTCCTGCTGTCCTCATACATGTCCTGCTGTCCTCATACATGTCCTGCTGTCCTCATACATGTCCTGCTGTCCTCATACATGTCCTGCTGTCCTCATACATGTCCTGCTGTCCTCATACATGTCCTGCTGTCCTCATACATGTCCTGCTGTCCTCATACATGTCCTGCTGTCCTCATACATGTCCTGCTGTCCTCATACATGTCCTGCTGTCCTCATACATGTCCTGTACCAGTCTAACATACTTTTCTGCCACTCCAGATTTCCTCATGCAATACCACACGTCCTCTCTTTGCACCCTGTCATATGCTTTTTCTAAATCCACAAACACACAAATCCACAAACAAAAAAGATAAATTAGATAATAATAAAAGAACAATACCTCTTTTTGATCGGTTGAGGTGGTTGAATCTCTCGGTCATCATCATCAGGGCAGAGCTTTAATCTGGTCCAGGACTTGTTGACAATATCAGTTTTAGCTTTTTCATAAAGTGATGAACTTTTTGGCTGAAGTGTTGACATGATGGGGATGTCGTAGCGAGGCTCAGGTACTTTAAAGCCTGCAGATCAACAACATACAGACATGTTTTTGTAGATCCAGAGCTTTAAAAACTCATACAGTTTGTACCCTGATGCATGCTCAATAATCCAGGTAGAAAAATCTAAAAAAGCTCAGACGAAACGTTTCTATATATTTTTTGCTTTGTTTTATTTTTTTGAATGTCCAGAGGACCAGACTGAGCTTTTTTAGATCATACAGTTTGTGTTATTGATCTGGACCGATCTGATTTACCTGTTAAAGGTTGTTTAAATGCTGCTAGTTTTAGCAGTGTTTGCAAGCTGCTTTTCTTGCTTCTAGAAAATGTTCACGTTTGGATGACGTCGTTTCAAGTCCGTTAACACGTTAGACGTTAACAAGTTACGTGTTGTCTGCGGCAGACCTAATCTCCGTGAAAAAACGTCCACACACACAACTTTGAATTTGCCTTCGTCTTTTAACAAGGAAGCCATAACGTTAACAAACACGAGACCACAGCGAGAAGCTAGGGCTGCTAATGCTACACGTGCTACAAGATAATAGCGCCGTGCTGAAACTCGCCTAGGAATTTTATTTCCGTGGCGCATATTTTCCCGTTAATAACGTTTAATAAGTGAAAAAAATAACCGAAACGGTACGCAGGGGGACACGACTAATTCCTGACAAGGTACACGACATTTAATAAGTGAAAAACAAAAACGAAACGGTACGCAGGCGGACACGACTAATTCCTGACAAGGGACACAAGTGGGGAAAAAAAACGGTACGCAGGGGGACACGACTAATTCCTGACAAGGGACATGACTAATCCCTGACGCACAGCCTTTTCCCGAAGCTGCAAACTCATCTGCAGTCAGCACGTCGAAGCAAAACTTTGACCAAGCGCCACATATGTGCTTCTGAGGGTGTACAATACAAAAATCATGGTAGCTGCTTGTATTTTCTCTTAAGAAAAGTTCTATAAGCGCAACCGAAAGCATACTGCGTTCATCTGCTTTAATTAACTCCTGCCCTCGACAGTTAGCAAGCTGTTGTTTTATGTCCTGTGTTTAAACATGTAACAGAGACACGAACTTTTATCTCTTAATAACATATTTTAACAACAAATGCAGCTTACCTTGTTTCTATTATTCCAACATATTCCCCGCGCGCCGAATTTGAACGACCTTGCGCCGGATCCAGGTCTTGGAAAAAATGGTATTCATCCGCGACTTTGCTTTCGACTCCTTAATCTGGTCAGGTGGTCCTCTTCTTCATTTAATATGCAATTCTAACTGGGATGGAGAACTTTATAAAGTCTGACTAAATATTACATCATATTTAGTCCCAATTCAGATAAAGAGCGAATTTCCGGCACTATTTTTTATCTCGCATTAATATTGCTAGTGGTGATCAGTTTTTATAAGATCCGGTTACTATTTTAAAACTCAGATTTTCAAATTAAGTTCGCACATTTAAATTTATGTTTCACAGACGTGACTCACAACCTTGAGTTGAAATGCCAATAACGCATGAAATTAGGTTGAAATTACTTAACTCATTATGTTAATTGGAAGTAACTTATAGAAAAACGTTATGATAACTAATGGAGAGTATGACTTTTAACAGTGTACATAAACTCTATCAGGGAGGGTAGTTCCTACAAAAATAACGAGCATCGACAGGCTGTCGCATCTGATTCCATCTCTGGTAGTTTTCAGGCGTCTGACATCCTTTACATTAGTGACAGAAATGTTTGCTCTAAACTCATCAGTCGACATCTGAACTGGGATCCCCGTGACAACACCTCGGACAAGGCTATCATTAGTAAGAGAGCATTGTACACGTCTTCCATTCAGTTTGTCCAGCCGAAGTGCCTTTTCCTTTTGTCCTGCATCTGTACAAAAAAGCAACAGAGCCCCGGACCTCAAAACTCTAGCGCGTTTCACATCTCCAAGTTCTTTATGAATTGCTTTTGATAACAACATAGGGTTCCAGCAGCCAAATGTAGCCCCATCTTGAGTTAATTTAAGTAGTAAAGTATGTTTAACTTTAGGTCTCTGCGCCAGCACTTCTCCGACGCAATCACTGTCACCTGAGTCGCTACTCAAATCCTTCTTCCTCTTCTTTTTCCGAACAACATCCCACACGTCAAATCTCCCGCCACCTACATCAATACCGCTCGTTTCGCTGTCTGACCCGTCACTACTGTCTGACATCTCTCCTCCCGTTTCCTCTCTCTCTCTCTCTGCTGGTGTTTTATGGCGTTGAACGTTTCCTTCAAGTTCAGCCCTAATTTAAAATGGGGTCAAATGTGCCAAATGTGCCTTATGTGCCTCACTGCATATGCCACTTTGCCTCTATACCAACATCAACTACCTCATACATGTACTGTGTACATTAACTTATATGCTGCTGTGCCACTCTTTGCAAATGTCAACGCTAGAAACTTCAGTTTATTTTATAGATTTACGTTTTTATACTTTTCATACTACTATGCAAAAACTCAGGACAGTATTACACTTTTATTATTTCATTTTATGCTTATGTTCATTGGGTGTTTGGTGTTTTAGGGGTGTTTGGTGTTTCAGTGTTGGTGTAAATTTTCATACTTTTATACTATTATGAAAAAACTCAGGACAGTGTTACACTTTTTTACTATTTTATGCTTATGTGTATTAAATGTTTTAGTGTTTAGTGTTTAGATGGTTACTGTTGCACCGAGGGACTGAGAGAAACGCAATTTCGGTCCTGTGTATGTCCTGTACATATTGCAGTTCTGACAATAAAGTTGACTTTGACTTTGACTTTGACTTTGAAATAAAGGCGGGGCACAAACATCAGAGTGAAACTTATTAAGGGTGTAGAGCAGGTGAACTAGATGGGCTGAAGCAGGTGAGTGGAATCAGGGCTGATTGCTGTGAGAAACAAGGGAGGCATGGCTTGGAAGCAGTGGCACAAATAGCCACTATGCAGGTTATGCAAGGCAGAGGGGCGCTGCACTAAAGGGGGCACCAAAACCTTCTCTAGAAAAAAGGTTTTTCTAGCAGGCATTTTCTTTTAACTGCATGAAATGACAATAACAGGGGAACAGCACTGATTAGGCGCCCCCCTGCTCCCTCACCTCCCTCCTCCTATCGCTCTGCTCCCCCTTCACACACAGGTGGCTGTGAACACGCGCCTCTAAGAGAACACTCAGGCGCGTTGTTGTTTTTTGGGTTTTTTTAAATCTTGGACTACCACTCGTGCACTTGACTTTAGAGCGACAGAAAAAATATATATCTGGGGCACAAAACAGAAAAGGAAAAGGGAGAAGGAAGTTGTTGGCTGGATGAAAAAAAAGCCTTTCAATGTGGTTGAAAGATAGTAGGTAAGTAACTTCAGTGTTTTAGCAGGACAGGAGACTTGTAAATATTCAAGTTAGCTAAAGCTAGCCTAATAGGAATCATCCCATATTTGGCTGTTAAATTAAATGTTGCCTCCCCTACTGACACGATTTGTTTCATATTTTTATGAATATTTGATACATGTCACACACACATCCACACACAAGTGTAAGAATGACCTAAATAAAACTCAGGAAATATTAACACAGGAAAGCTAAACTGTTGTGGTGGCAGTTCCCAGCTATGTTCCAACGCAGTGCTACAATTTATTCACTCATATGTACATTTATTATTATTGATTATTTAATTAAAGATGAGTTGTACAAGTTTATGTGTGTATCAGACAAATTAATCCTCAGTGTCATAAATGTTAAAACTCTTGACATGGACGCCAGGCTGTTAGGATTTCATATTTCCGCTACATAAAATGTTGAGCACTGATTACCACTACTGTTATATATTTGTACTTTATTAAACTTCTTATTTGTTTATGACTGAAATGATCACCTGATATAATATGTAACGTAAAAAAATCTGTAATATTGCTACTGTATTTTCTAAGTGCATGACTAAGGGAGGAAAGCTGTATGAGGCGGCAGGTAAAAGGAGGGGGGGGCGCCGTTGATGTTTTCGCATCCACCTCAAAAATATGTAGTTGCTCCCCTGCTTGGTAGGAGTAGACATGAGCTGGAGATGGGTGATAGGCATTACACAGGCAAAACACAGCTGGGAAACAAACAATGGCATGAGGAGCGGTGTACAGGTGAACTAGACGAGGAGGCATGGTGCAGGGAGACAAGCACTGAGGAAGGGTGACAGGCATTACTGGGCTGAATAATGAAAACTAACGACAGGACTGTGGACAGAAGGGAGTAAGTGTGAAGCAGGGCCAATGGGAGGGGGTCAGCGGGGGCTGCTGACCGTGACAAATAGTTCTTTTTTACAAGCATTTCTCAACCCTTTTGTCATCCATGGTTGGTCAATAATATTTCTCTTTGTATAATTTTTTTTTTTGCACACAATTCTTTGCACACAATTCTTTTCATACAGAGCTTCTAAGATATTCATATACTTATCATATGATCTGTTCACATCATCAACATACACATCATTCCAGTTTTGTTGATCTAGATCCTCTTTTCTGTTCTTTATTTTTCTGAATCTTTTGTAATTATCTTTTGTTCTTTTGTATTTTTTAAATTTGAAATGAATAAATTCTTCTTTGTAACTGCTTTTTTGATGCTTTGATCATTTTTATAGATTGTGAAAACTGGTAAATGATCACTTAAGTCGGTCATTAAAATACCACCTATCACATCCCCATTTGTTATATTTGTGCAAATATGATCAATTATTGTTGCACTATGAGTTGGCTTTGATATCAACGGATAAAGATTTCAACTATACATTGAATTTATAAATGTACTGATGTTATTTGAATCTGTTTTGTTTCACATATCAATGTTAAAGTCTCCACACAAAAAAACATTTTATTAAACTCTTTTCCATTAGCTCCAAGATTTTATCAGTGAATATTTCTATATTTGATCCTGGTGATCGATATGCACAACTTATTATTATGTTTTGATCATTCTTGTTTATTATTTCTGTTGTTATCATTTCCAGAGTATTATCAACAATTATTGACATTTCACTAATTAATTTACATTTTATTTCATTATTAACAAATAGAGCGACTCCATCACCTCTTTTATTATTTCTGTTCATATGATATAATTCAAACCCTTCGATGTGAATATTATTTGTGTTTTCATCATTGAGCCATGTCTCTGACAGTGCTATTCAAGTAAAAGTTCTGTTTAATAGTTTTAAATAATCTGTTACTTTTGATATATTTGCATTTATACTTCTACTGTTTAAGTGAATAATAGAGAGACCTCCATTTGTCATATTGATGTCATTAAACTGCTCTTCATTATAATATTCACAATCTTTTATTACAGGAAAAGAAAATTGTATCGGTCACATCTTCAACATTATATACTGTATTTTAAATTCTGAGTCTTCGTATGTTGTACAGTATTCATGTATTTGTTCATTTGTCTGTATATTTTGTCAATTTCTTCAGTACGAAATTGATTCAATGATTTATCATTTGTCCTCTCCTGAGCTCATCTAAGTTTTTCCAAATCCTTCAGTTCTTTTATTATTTTAGCCTGAGACCCTTCCTGTACTCTGATCCAAATCAATCAATCAATCAATCAATCACCTTTATTTAACCAGTTAGAGCCCGTTGAGATCGAGATCTCTTTTACAAGGTGACCTGGTCAAGTGGTCAGCAGCACACGTCACATTGGCAATAGGCATTTGCACTTATCAAAAGAAAATAAAGAAAACTACAATCACAGTAAACAGATGTTGACAAATGTTTCCATTTCTTGTCCACTTCAAGTTCACTTGAATCGTTACACAGATTTGTTCAAACTGGGGGGTAGAAAATAATGAAACTGGAGTATTTACCAGCTTTGTTGGAGTTGTCCTAATAGTTGAGTGATCAGCTGATGAATGTTATAATTTGTTGGTTGATACAGTTACGGTACTTAATAGCAAGTGATTTTTAACAGATATCAGACTTGATTGTTTTTATATATAACTAATTTGAATAATCCCCCAGTTGAATTAATGAGCACAGTTGTAAATCCACAGAACAACAGTTGGTGTTTGTATTAATGGGGGTCCCACATGTTCTCATGCAGCTGCTGGGCATCGTTCTGAGCTGTGTCTTCTGGAACCTGCTGGTGGACATGAGCAACTCAGCCGACATGGTGGACTTCAAGCTGAAGAAGTCTGAGTTCAAGTACAGCGAGCTGGACCTGGCTGGTGCTGGCTGGTGCCTGTGCCTGCCAAGGGACGGTGGCTACCTGCCCGTCCCGGCCTCTGAGCCCGAGCTGGATCCCATCGACGTTCACCTGCAGAAGCTGAAGAAGCAGCCGCCACGCACCCACTCCCAGCTCAGAGAACTGCAGCAGTCCAGGTCGGGCAGCGGCTTGGATGAAGTCGACATCGGCCGGAAGCAGAAAAGGGACCTCTGAGCGGGCTTTTTCACCTCGTCATGCCTTTTTGTTGTTTTGCATTTTTTTTTCAGTAATTGTTCTAATGAATTTTTGTTCAAGATGTGTTGCACTACGCTGCGGTCACGAGTCATTGAGTCAGCTAAAGGGATCACATTGGCTCTTTGAATTTGTTTAAAACAAAAGTTTACCTAAAAATGCATTGCAGCTTTTTGTTATTTCAATTTGATTGAATTGAATTGATGGTCTCGTTGATCACTGTCATTTCATTTTTTAGCCTTGACTGAGCTATGTCTCATGTGCTAAAGCTTACCTCAGGCTATTTGGAGAATAGCCCCGCAGTCAGAGGACAGTCATTTGGGGTTTTTTAAATTTATGGTTGAATTTTATTGTGGGACAACTAGAATTAGACCAGTTTGTTTTGAGCGTATCGTCTGTGACAGATTTCTATGGTTTGTGTAATGTTGTTTTTTATTATGGTTTGGATTTTGTGCAGTTGTTGTACGATGTAAGACAGATGGCTGTAAAATAAAATGGGCTGCATGTTTTGTACTGTAAAATAAATAATTTTAAAGAACAAATCTGTCTAATTAAAAGGTGTTTTAATTTAAATTATGTTTTTATTGTTTCCATCTTTCAAAACAAGACTGAAGGCATGAACCACATGACAAATCGGACAGTTTTTGTTTTGAGCTTCCTCTCGCCTTGTATCATCTGCACAACTGTTCATGTCAATAAAGCTCAGTTTGTCTACTGGTTTCGTACTTGTTTTATTTATGTATGAAAAGTAGGGGAGTGCAGGTGGCACAGTGGTTAAAGAAGGTGGACCTGTGATCAGAAGGTCGTTGGTTCAACTCCCCAGACTGACGACATCAAAATGTGTGTGGAAAAGGTGAAGCACTCACATCTCTTTGGACTTTGACACCATCTGAGAACAGTGATTCCCCTAGTTAACTTGCCACGGTGGTGTGCTCATCTCATCCTGATTTTTGGTGGTGGTGGGGGGAGGGTAGGGGGGCATTCAGTATGAGGGAAGAGGCGCCTTTAGCTTTGTAGCTAGAGCCCCTGTACAGTATTGCACGCCGCTAGCTTAGCGCGATACGTTTGAGCTGTGTGCTGTTTGTACAGACAGTNNNGGGGGGGTTCAATGTGAGAGAAGAGACAATGTGAGCGCTGCCTTTAGCTTTTTAACTAGAGCACCTGGATTGCACTCCTTGAATTGCCACCTTATTGTGGTGGAGGGGTTTGTGTGCCTGAATGATCCTAGAAGCTATGCTGTCGGCGGTAATTACAATGGCCCCTGGTAGGGTCTCCCAAGGCAGATTGGTCCAAGGTGACAGGCCAGACAAAGAGCGATTCAGAAGATTTTTATGGACAAAACAAGGCACTTGGTGTCCCTTGCCCGGATGTGGGTTACCAGGGCCCGACCCTGGAGCCAGGCCTGGGGACGGGGCTCATCAGCGAGCACCTGGTGACCAGGGGCCTCATGTATCAACGGTGCATACGCACAAAAACCTTGCATACGCCATTTTCCACGCAAAACTCCATATGTATCAAAACAGAACTGAACGTGGAAATGTGCGCAGCCCCACGCCAACTCCAGGGCTGGCGTACGCACGTTTCTGTGGTTTTGGTTCCATTGGCAACACTTAGAGGTGATTCTGAGAAACTGTTCATGATGTGAAAATCATTATTGTTCACACCAAACACACATGATTAACAATTATTACATCCACATGGACGCAATTAGATGAGTGGATACAAAAGCATGCGCAAAATAGTGGCAACAATATTGACAACAATGGCCTTAGCTTTATTAGAGGATATAGCAAATGGCGCTATACGCAGAGAGCGTGTCTTTCGAGACCGAGAGGATTTTCTGGCTCATGATGATGACTGGCTCATCAGTCGTTTTCGGCTTCCGAGGGCAGTACTCCTGCAACTGTGCTTAGAGCTATGACCGGTTTTGGAACACCACACAGCCAGGATCCGTGTGCTGCCTGTACATGTGCAGTTGCTGACAACACTGGGATTTCTTGCAACAGGGGCATTTAAGAGAGAGTTGGCAGACCGATCGGGACTGTGTCAGTCCACACTGAGCCGATCCATGCCAGCTGTGTGGGATGGACTTATCCGTATGTCACCCAGGTATATAACATTCCCATACAATGCAGCTGAACAGGCCAACATTAAAGCGCAATTTGCAACGAAACCGGTTTTCCTAATGTAATCGGGGCTGTCGACTGCACACACATTGCTATAAAAGCACCATCACAGGATGAATATGTTTACGTTAACAGGAAACATTTTCATTCAATCAATGTGCAAATTATTTGTGACGCGCAAATGCGTCTAACAAACATTGTGGCGAGGTGGCCTGGCTCAACACACGATTCATTTATTCTAATGAACAGCATGGTTGGGAACAGACTCCAAGCTGGCACGGTGCGAGATGGTTGGCTTCTTGGTGAGTAAATTATTCTTTTTACATCCTTATAATCTCTTATGCGCATGGAACCTGTGCGCCCCCACATGTCGCCCTGTCTTTGAAGTTCCATTACTAGTCAGTGCTTCAAGTGATCAACTTTCTGTTAATGGCTGGTTAAAATGCAGTTTCAGAGCAGTCTACCAAGCCCTTGTTTGTTTCTGTGTGTATAGCGGTTCTGCAAATAAACACGTGCGTAAAGTGTGGAATGCGTCCGCCTTTCACCAGCGCACTGCTGCGTTCATTAACACAAAGTAACCCAAAAGCGCCGCATTACGAACTGATAAGCATCTGACTCTGCCCATTTGTAATTTATTATTTTTATTTCACAGGGGACCGTGGTTACCCACTAAAAACATGACTCCTCTCGCCAACCCCCACACTGAGCAAGAGCGGAGGTTTAATGACGTCCATTCCCGTAGCCGGTCAGTCATCGAGAGGACAATTGGCCTGCTAAAGGGACGGTGGCGCTGTCTGGACAGGACTGGAGGTCTGCTGCTCTATAGTCCTGTAAAAGTGTGCCGCATTGTGATGGCATGTGGCGTCCTCCACAATTTGGCACACGGACTTGACATACCACAGCCTGACATACGCTTGCCCCCACCAGAGGAACCAGAACCTGCACCCCTCAATGTACATCCCACCCAGGTAGCTATTAGGGCCCGGCAAAATGTGATAGCAAATATATAAAACAGGCAAGTACACATTATCACTTAATCAGTGCATTTAATGTTCTGTTAATGTCTGCGAGGACTCCGATCAGTTGGTCCAGGCGGTCATTGATGCCATTAATGCCGGAAACTATTTCCTGCTGTGTCTGCAGGACAGCTGTCGTCAGAACACGGCCAGTAGGACGGACATCAGCTGCTGGCAGGTGGGGTGTGCTGGATGTGCCCGTGGTGCCAGACGTTCCAGGGACACTGGAGGAGCATCCAAAGTCTGAGGCAACAGACCGCGTGTCTTCTGTTTCATTCTCTGATGGCAAAATAAAATGTGTACATGCAAAAAAAAATGACTGAAGACTTTTTATTCTTATAGTCACCAGTATGAAAACAACATATTTTATGGCATTTAGAATTAACACTGATTTATTTACTCTGATGCATGCTCAATAATCCAGGTAGAAAAATCTAAAAAACACAGCAACTCAGACTGAGGAAGTCTTTCTGACGAAAGACGAAACGTTTCTACATTTTTTTTGCTTTGTTTTGTTTTGTTTTTGAATGTCCAGAGGACCAGACTTAGCTTTTTTAGACTGACTTATTTACTTACTTTGTGTACAATCCGAATCCCCCACATGCGGAGCCACTACACCTGTGAGGGCCGTGTCACCCACAATACTGGCAACCCTCTGGTCAAATGGAGTGATGTCGTCATCTCCTGTCCCCCCGCCTGTTTTCGTCACACTCTGGCGATGGGCAGCTGTCCTCCGTTTCACATCCACCTTAATATCTGACCACTTTTTTTTTTAGTTCTGCGGTGTTCGCTGCTCTGACCCCACAGCATTTACAGCTTCACACAGGCTGTCCCACTCACGCCTTTTGCGCTTAGCTGTAACGCCAGAGGACAGCGTGCCAAACAAAACTTTTTTCCGTGCCTCTACCTCACTCAGAAGTGTCTCCAGTTCACAGTCCGTGAAGTTCCTCTTTTTTCCACGTTTCGACATGATTTGCAATAGAGCAAAGACGACATTCCTCTGGTGCAGGGCATATTTAAATGAATTTGCATATTTATATGGCGGCGTGTCAAAGGTGGAGTCGGCCACTCTCTCATGTGCGCTCAACGTTGATTGTGATGTACAAAAGCAATGTGCGTGGATTCCGGCGTACGCACAGTTTGATACATCTGGATTTTTTTGTGCGTACGCCGTTTTCTGGATATGACCGTACGTCACGTTTCAGTAAGAAGTCCATGCAAGTATTTGTACATGAGGCCCCGGTTTCTACCCATGGGGCCCAGTCAGGCTCAGCCTGAAGGAACAGCATGGATTTGCCTTCCTGTGGACCCACCACCTGCAGGAAGGGCCATAAAAGTCAGGTGCATGATGCTATGGGCAGTGGCTGAAGGCGGGGACCTTGGCGCTCTGACCGTGATTTACCAAAGCTGGCTCTTGGGACATGGAATGTAACCTCTCTGGCAGGGAAGGAGCCTGAGCTTGTGCACGAGGTTTAGAGGTACCGCCTAGATATAGTTGGGCTCTGGGGCTGGGCGCTTGGGCGTTTGTCAGCTCGGCCTGGTGGCTGCCTGGTGGGGCTCGGGTCCTCTGGTCCTGTCAGGTCTGGACCTGAGGGATGGGCGTCCCCGGTGCCCGAGCCTCGGTGACCGGCCCTGGGGCTACGTCGGTGCAGCGGGCTCCGGCGGGGGCCTGTGTATTGTCGCTGTTGACCCCGGGGGGTCATTGTGTGTGGTCCCTGGTGGGGTTCGTCCGGTTCTTCCACTTGGTCGGATCTGGGGAGTGGACGAGTGGCTCGTCCTGTTCGGGTGGTCCTGGGGACTCTGGGCTCGGGGTCCTTCCTGGGGTCTTGGGCTTTGATCGCCCCTTCGTCTGTCTCGGGCTTTGGGGGGACGGGTCTCTGATGCTTCACAGTCGCTACTAAATGTTCTATTGGAGGAACCTTATTCACTTATGCATGCTCACAACCACACACAAATGGATGCAGGGATGTATAGTAGATGTATGTAGACTTTGTTATGAAATAAAAATGTGTTTTTGTCCTCGTGTTTTTATTCTCCAAGAAGGGTTTTCAAACAGTGTTAAAATGACCAGTCTCTCTCTCTTATAAAATCTATTCTGGTGAAGTTATTAAAGAATGATCAGTTTGTGCCTGTCCTGCAGGCTTGGAGCATGATGAGGAGACCTGATGCCTCTTTGTCAGTTTTACGACTTTGTAGAATGGGAGAAGTCCACTGAAAGCCACTCTCTGGTTCTGCATGTTTGCTTAGCCAGGGAGTGTCAGAACAGCCCTAATCTATGTGTGTCTTTGGTGTGGTTTGGTGTCCAGTTGCACTGATTGGTCACTTGGTGGTCTACTAGTGTGTGTGTGATTTGTGGGTGCTCAGCATTGTTGTATATTTAGTTTTGGAAACCAGAGTAAGCTGAAACTCCCTGAGGCCTGGGTAAACCAGAACAGGAGCTTTCTGGCAGTGGAGTAAGACAAGAAAACAAAGCAAAACTGCTCTTATTGGTTAAGGCAGGAAACACCCTACAAGAAAACAAAGCAGAACTTCTCTTATTGGTTGAGAGCAGAAAACACCCCCACAGAAGAGTATAAAAGTATAAGTTATTCCCTCCTCCATCAGACAACGCAGGAAGAAGCCACGAGGGAGTAACTTTCAGGTTGTATGGCCTTGTCTCCTTGAATGCGCATTCATGTTCTCTTTGTTCTCTATCTTTCTTTCTTTCTCTCTCTCTGTCTTCTCATATGAGATCATATATATATAGCTTATAAAATATAACAAATGTATTCTGTGACTTTTAAACTTATGATAAATTAAACTGGTTTGGAACTTTAAGTGAGCGTCTGTCGTGTTTAAGTGTATCTCTCCTTTTTGATCCAAAGTGAAACCAAAATAACGAATTCGGGGCGAATAATAAGAAAAGCCAACAAAAATGGAGGTCCTACCGAGATTGGTTGCACGCGCGGACAGGAAAGGACGAGCCGGAGTCCAGAGCACTGATCAGTGACCGCGGTCTACACAACAATGAGGTAAGCAGATTACCTGTTTCAACAAAAATCTGAAATTGGACATTAATAGGCAAATTTTAGCTCAGTGTATTGGACTCAGTAAGATAAGGAAATAAGACAAGTATACGTATACGTGAAGTAAATAATAATACCCAAGTCCCAGGTAAAAACACGCAATGGTCAAGCCTCCCAAATGCCGACGGGCGTTTGGAACAGAGGGGTCGGGGTTTTAGAATAAATAAATAATTTATTCGCCGCTGACCCTGTAACTCTGAGACCAAGTTTAACTGTAAACTTACTAGAGTGGTGACTAGTTTAAAACAGTGACAATTTAGACTTACTTATAATTCGAGATTAAATAAGTAAGGGCGGGACTGGGGGTGAGGAATTGAGGAAAACGCGCTGACTTTCGCTGATAAAATAATCCGAGAGTTCCACCTGGACCAGTTAAAAATAGAATAAAATTAGTCACAGAATACTAAATCCTTTTTTATGTTCTAAAATAATGGTTTCCTGCCATGTCACGTCAGCTTGCCTGCCTCACCTGGGTGACTTGTCTCTGCTCTCCAAACTGCGCGTGGCTTTCTCTCTCTGCAGCGCTGTGCTGCTCTGGACCAGTGGCGGAGCTAGACTTTTATTGCTGGGGGGACCGAGAGGGGGCCAAAGCTATAAGTGGTCCACTTACTACGGCACAGTGGGAAAAATGGATTTATCCCAATTTTTTGGGGGGGGATTTGTAGACGCTATGAAATTTTGAAACAACATATTTTTCCCTTAAAATGATACAGGCTCTCAGTTTAAATTTTTGATCTGTGATCTAAATATTTTTAAGTTTAGAAACCAAGTGGTTTTCTAAACAGCTTTAGTGTTTGACTTTGTCCACACTCATAAAATACACAATGAAGTACCCAAAAAATAAAAAATAATAATAATATATATATATATATATATATACACCGGTAAACTTAAAATGGTACATATCGCCCCTTGCTGCTTTGAGCATGTAACAGTCACAAGACTACATTGAAATAAGAAATATAAAATGATAAAAATACATTTCTGTGTTTATTTCATTTTCTATCCAAGACACTATGATAAGAATGACTATATATTTAATATAGGCAGATACAGAGTACAGTACAGTATCTCTGTTTACAATTCTGGTTGGTGGTGTGCCTCGTGATTTTTTTTCAATGAAAACACTGTGCCTTGGCTCCAAAAAGGTTGAAAAACACTGGTCTAATGAAAATAAACAGTTTAAGTTAATTAGAATGATTTAAAAAAAAAAATAGCTAAACAAGAGCATGGTTTTGCTAAATTAGGCTGAAAAGTTGGATTAAAAAATGTAGAATTAGCTGAAAAAGCTAAAACAGGCTATATACAGAAATTATTAAGTAAAATACCTTGATATCACAATATTTTTTGCCTAAATAAAAGCACGGTCCTACTTGTTATTTATTTAATTGTTCCCATACACATCTTTAAAAAATGGGAGTTAAAACTGCATATTTCTTGGTGCATTTGTGTGGACAACTGGACCAGTGCTCTGTTTTTATTTTTTATTTATTTTATAGACGTTTTAATAAGATATAACACCCTGCGGACTGTTGCTCGCTGCTCTTAAAGCCTCTCACCTTCTGCCCAGAGGAGCAAGAGCCGCGCGGCTTCTCTCGTCTTCTCCCTGGCTCCCCGTTCTGCGGTTACCTTTGGAGTTCTGTTCGTTGACTCAGGGCTCGGTTCTGTCCAGAGAGCATGCGGCACGTGCGCTCAGAGCTCTGCTGTGCGGCTACCTTCTGAACTCCCGACCCACGGGGAGAGAAAAAAGAGAGGGGCAGATATTCCCGGAGCTTTTGCTAAAAATCTGCTATAAATCATGAAATAATACATTTAGCGTTATTTCTCTACAATATAAATAAACGCTCCTGTATTATTTTTAAATAAACAAATAAATAATGGCGATGCAATTTGAAAACATGGTGAGTCATGGACTTTAAAGAATTAAAAAACGGAAGGAGGAAAATAATGATTACTGTATTTTTAGCCTGTATGACATATTTATGGATTGCTTTTTCTTCTTAAACTTGTCACAAGCTATCTGAAGATTAAATATGAAACAAACATTGAGACGCTAAAGTTAGAACAGTTTTATTTAGATACAGCAGTTAATAGAGTAATAAACGAATTATCCACCTCCTCAGGAGTTGGTGCTGGGTTCCTGAAACACAAAAATAAAAAACATTACATTAAAACGGTTTACACTTCTCCATTTTAACAGGACTAGATCATTTTCTACAGCGTGAATGTGGGTGAAATGAAAAAATTAGAACTTCAGCTCAGCTCTGAACGGGGTCTGGTTTTAACCAGGCTAGAAGGCCTCAGGACGGGTAACAGTTTTTTGAATAAACAAATAAAATATTTGCGGATAGTTCGAGATAAATTAATGAGGGCCGAATGAACCTTCACAGTTGGAAGGATTGATAAAAAAGGATTATGACATTCTATCTCAATAATTTTAGGTTATAACGCTTAGACAAACGGGAAAGTGGAAAATTGCAGTGAACCTCCCGTTAGCATAGCATAGACTGTCTAACAGCGGACATTTTATAACTTTGTAACGTTAGACAGCTCACATCGGATTCGCTAACAAAGCGTACAGTGGCGCGTCGTGTAGATAAACAATATCGACTTTAAATAATCCAAATTTAGTTTTTGTAGACGAACTTAGCAGCTAACAGCAAAGCTAACGAGCCATAGGTCCGACGTGGTTTACGAGATGTAGTCTTATAATTTGTGTATAGGCTGTGAGGATGTAGAACCGAACGCATCATACTTGTGTTTCCCAATATAAGAAGCAGAGAAAGTGGATTACCAATTTGGAAGACGTACTTTTGTGAATAGATCCAGTGAATGTCCACGTCGTCTTGTGAGCGTCGACCCGAAGAGCAGGGTTGCCAGATCGCTAGACCAAAGAAGCGATCAGCTCCTTCAAAACAAGCACAAATAAGCGACTCAATGTCCGCGAGAAGAAAAAAAAAACGCCACAAGTGGCTGATCAAATTTGAAAGCGACTCCAGGGGAAAACAAGCCCAATGCCGCTGGAAATAAGCGGATTTGGCAACTATGGGGACGCAAAAGACACAGTTGTTTCGTGAATCGTGTATAGCCTGAGCAGGGTTGCCAGGTGAGAAATGTAGGATTATCGTACACCCATCATAAACAAAATAAGTATGCTCGATAGTCACTCTATTGTTGAATACTGTAGCGTTTAACAGGCACTCACAGCTTTGTGGCGTCAGTACTGGGGGGAACCATAGACAATACGCATTATTGTCTGGTGGTAATTAATGACCTCTACAGAAAGTCTTCTGTCACATTTAGAAAAGCAGGATTAGCTGGAATTCCAAGACGCCTTCAGGGTTCACAAAAAAACTCCGACAGACAGTTGCGACAGGCTGATGAAAACCGATCACAACTACACGTTTACAGAATGGCGAAATTATTGTATTTTTGGCCTTTGTCGGGATTATTGATCGTACAGAGGGCAAAATTATCGTACAAATACGAAAATTATCGTACAGCTGGCAACATTGAGCCTGAGTATAATGGAGACCCCTGATGGACGAAAAAAGGTACTGCAGACAGGAGCATAATAATTTCTAGAAAAAACCAAAAACAGGTCGGAGTCACTTTATTTTTTAATTTAGTCATCCAGTTGGGTTATTCGTTCTGAAACATTTAATAAAAGTAAAGGGATGCAGGTACAGAGTTTAATAACTGTTTGGAGTCAGATGAATAAAAGAAGAGGACAGATTGGGGTTTGAAGAATAAATAATAATAATAATAATAGTAATGAATTCAATTTATAACGCACTTTTCATTAATGGAAATCTCAAAGTGCTAAGGAGGGAGTAGCCCTCACAGACAGGTCTTAAATGAATACATATTTATAGATGTGGAAAATGGATTTAAAATTCATTCATTTCTAAATTTTGATGCACTTTTAACATGCAGGAAAGGGTTTTAACAGAACTGCTTTTTTGTATGTCCAGAAGCCCAGATTTAGTTGTTTTTTTTTAGATTTCTCTACATGGATTATGGAGCATGCATCAGGGTATTTAACAAAACAGTTTGTTGAATAAATGTTTTAAAACGTGCAATCACTGATCAGTTCTTTAATATGTAATGCACTTAAATGTTAAACTGAGTAAAAATGTAAAAGGACAATTAATTTAATGTTAATATTTTTATAATTTCTTTATTCTTTGCACTAATACAAAGACAAAAGTGGACTTTTGGAATGAGTATTCTGGTCTGACCCCCTTGAGATCAGATTAAGCTGTATGCGGCCCCCAGATCAAAATGAGTTTGACACCCCTGGACTAATAGTTATATACCTGGAACAACAGGCCAAAATGAAAGAGCCCACATTTTACTTTGAATAAATGAGCCACTGAGCTTAATAATTTCAAATTGACAATTTAGGAGGGCATGAAAATATACACGATACATAAATAAATCCAACAAGAAGGCAGGTCTTAGGAGGCTCAAGGAATTTGCTAATTATCATAGACTGTATACTAGCAAGGGGGTCTTAGAAGACCGTAAATTATATTTTCTAAAATAAAAGTAGGCTACAGTATTTTTTGATTTCAGGGTTAAATTGATTATTTCACTTTTAGGTAAACTAATGTTTTGGATCTGTTGTGCAGATCAGATTAAAAGATGCCTCCGTCGAAGGATCCATAATAAAGATTGTTAACAGAAAATTAATTTGATCCTGGTCTGTTAATGATTTTTTAATTTTTTACTTTTTTAATTTTTTAAATAGCCTCATTGAACAGTGTTGATGGAACGGCAAGAGTGAGTTTTATAAATCCCACCTCATCTATACAGAACACATAATGGTAAATATGCATTAAGGTAGGCCTCTGTCAAAACACATGCAGCATCTGACTTTTGAATCTCAGCTACTGTGGTTATTGATCAGA
>JBBPBX010005006.1:5933-31990 GCA_038048925.1 Garcialebias charrua
TACCAGAGAGAGAGAGAGAGATTAAAAAGTACCTTCTGACCTAAATTGTTATATATTTCATGCAGCATTTTTCTCTACAAATATTTCATGTGACCTTATACCTTTATAAATAAATCTAAAAACACTGTAAGGAGTCTTAAAATTACCCCATGACTGCTTTAGCACAGCTTATTTCATTCCAAAATGTTGAAAATAAATACAAAACCTGTGCAATAAAAGTATGCATTATCGTCTAAATTACTATTTCTTACATAGTAACACTGTTCCACATACTGTATACTCTTGTAAACAGATTTTATAAATACAGTATCCTGGATTAAGTTAGACACACAGCCTTTGCAACGTTTTATTTTTGTAGCGTCTTACAAAGTACAACATTGGGTTTATGTTATTCACACATCAGCACATGTAAATTTAAGAGTTGTATGCACGTTTGAAGTCCAAATGTGTCATAGTTAAAAACATTACCTCGACTGTTTATTATAAAGTAGAATCCATCTGCTGAGAGGTGACGTTTCAGAGAAGAGGTCTGTGATTGGCTCTCCCGTTGCCAGGATACATCCCTACAAACGCAGGGACGTGGAGCCGATCATTTATATTGGATCAGCCGGAGGGTCGCTGGGTGGGCGGGACGACACATTGTGATTGGTGGTTTGGTTGAAGCAAGACTGGTGATTGGTTAATAATATCAGAGGGTTGAGTCAATCCGCAACGCCGATCCAGTTAATGGCTGAAAGTAGTTTTTTGACGCAAAAGACACTTTTTCACGCGAATTATCAGCACTAAAAGAACGTATAAAAATGGCGTCGGTGGCTGTCAATGGGCGTCGAAGAGGAGTCTGTAAAAGTGGTGAGTGTTAAAGAAATCACGCACAGAAAATAATTTCGTCCAAGTTTTCAGTTTAGGCTAAAGGTCAAAATGCTAACCTCTGTTTTTTTTTTTAACAGTACACGCAATTTATATTTCTCTTCATTCAACATGTTTTATGTTTACGTTTAAGGCGCATATTATTGTTTAAACTCACCAACGGGTTGGGTTGTAAAAAATGTCCAACCTGCCATAAAAATTGAAAGGGGCAGGACAGATATTGTATCTTCTACCTGCTCCTTTTCGAACAGAAAACATAAAATTTGCATGTCACTTGGGCATAATTATTTGTATTAACTTTTATTTTTTTAGTTGTGTTATCCTATTTTATTTATTTTTCTTTCTTGATTGTCTGTCTGTTCGAAATAAATAAATAACAGCTAATTCATTCAACCTTTATTTAGTCAGGTAAATCTTATTAATAATATTAGTAATAAACCCCTTAGTGTGCTTAATGGTCCAGCAAATAATTAATGAGGCATTATTGAGTCAAGTGATAAATAAAATGATTTTGCAATTTCATTTAGGCATTCAGAGTTCACCTAAAATAATAACAAACACTGGACTTTTTATATTATTCCCTCTATATTAGAGACATATGGACAAGAAGGCATTCTCATAAATCAGCCTCCACATCTTCGGCAGTTCACCGTCTTAAAGAAGACTGACTGGATGAAGGTTCAAGATGACCTGAGAGGAGTGAATAAAGAAAAGCAGCGTCTGAGAGAGGCGGCTAAACACAGAGAGGCCCTGCACCTTCAGTCAAAAGAAGTGGTGAAACTGTGGTCCAATACCATCACTGTACGTAGTTTGCTAAAATCATGTTGGGTTTCACGTGCGGACACAGCTAACGTGATGCACGGCCATGTCTGTTTCAGAGTAAACGTCAGAAGAGGCTAGAAGCCAAGAAGATCCGGGAGCAGATGGAGGAGGAAGAAAGGAAACAGATTGAAATTGAAGAAAACAATTTTAAGGAACATAAGCGGCAAGAGGCCATTGAGAAGGCCAGGACTCAGCATTACTATCAAACCGACCGAGTCAGAGGGTTACATGTCAGTGTTAAGCATTTCACATGCAACATGTCACATAAACTCTGTGGCAATTAATTGTTGCTTCTTCTGCAGAGTGCACTCCTGTTGAGCGACGTGTTGAAACAGAGGGAGGCTCAGATGGAGCTGAAGCAACGGATGAAAAGGGCCTCTGAAGACGTGGACAAAAAGCACCTGGAAGTGGTACAAACCAAAGGGGAAGAAGCCTCGAAACAAGAGCAGGAGAAAGCTCTGCAGAAGAAGCTTCAGAGACTGGCTGCAGCAGAAGACCTGAAAAACCAGTAAGACCTCTTAACACCCTGATGCATGCTCAATAATACAGGTAGAAAAATCTAAAAAAAAAAGCTAAGTCTGGTCCTCTGGACATTCAAAAAACAACACACAAAAAAAGACCTCTTATGTAGTTTATGTTTATTAAATTTGTTCATTTTTTTAACAAAAAGCACAACACAAAACAATCCCATAAATGATAACGTACAAAATATAAAAAAATGAAAGGTAGCAGAAAGAAGAAAAAATCTTATTACCGGTATATCTGCCCCTTTTTTTCCCCAAACAATCAGTTCAAACGATAATAATCTTCCAGTAACAGAACAAAATTAATAACTTGTTCTAATTTTCGAACTAATACAATACACATTACGCTACTTCATATATATATATATATATATATATTTTATTTTTTTTTTAACAATTTAGTTTTGATCATTTTCTTAAATGTAAACATTGACTTGGCATTTTTAACTTCATCCTCCAAACCACTCCATAATCCAAGTTAGTCTTTGTGAGCACTCATTATCGCACAGCCCAAGGCAAAAAGTGATAATGTATGTAATCATAAAATTATTTAGTGTAAAACTCTGGCACAGGTCTTAAAATAAAGTTTGAAATGACACATTCTACATTGATTAAAAACATCAAGTTAAATATAAAATGACTTGATACTTTCTGCAGGATACAACAAAAGGAGTTTGCAAAAGAGCAACTGAAGCTGGAAAACAAGAAGGATGGAGAGGACATCCAGCGTCTATCTGAGCTCCATCAGCGGGAGAAAAAACTGGAGTCAGAACGACAAGTGGAGCAGAAGAAAAACCTCATGCAAGTTCACCTGGTCGGTCCCATCACCAAAAGATGATCATGCATGCGCAGCCCTGTTTCGCCACACATTAAACTGCCGATGCGTTTCGTCTGCTTACAGGATCACGTCAACAACAGAGCCCAAATAAAAGTGCAAGACGCAGAAAAACAGCAGGCTGAGGAAGAACAAAGGAAACTGTTTGTCTCAACCAAACAAAAAATGACCAAGTTACGGAAAGAAAGAGAGCAGGAGTTGTTCAGGTGGAGACAATATCTTCAATTAGATCTGATTGTAAGGTTTTGTTTTGAACACTGATGTTAATCTATTCTCCAGGGAGGCTCAGCTGCACAGAGAGATGATCCTGAACAAGCTGACCCTCACACAGCGGGAGCAAATGGCCACCGAGGAGCAGAGAGTAGCCCAAGCTGTGGCTGAGCAGGATGCAAAACGGACACAGCTGCGACAGGAGGAGAGGAAGAAGAAGTCCGAGATGCTGAAGTCGATCGCGGCGCACAGGGAACTCATGGTAACGTCTGCACGTATAAATTATACATTACTGACATGAAGGTCGCATCAAACGGTAACACAAACTGCCTAACCAGAGAAAAGAAAAGGAGCACAGAGACCAAATCACCAAGAAGGAAACCCAAGACGCCCTGCAGGCGAAGAGGGAGGCTGACAGGATATTCTTGGAGAGCAAACAACAGAAGGCCGAAAAACTCAGAGAGGAAGAGATTAAACGGCAAGATTTTAACGCTGCACAAGTGGTAATTATAGTTCCAGCAGGGATTCAATTGGTTTAAACAATTCTGGTTATTGGCATCGTGGAGAAATACATTTTTACAATTGTCATTCTTTTTTTTTTTTAGGCTGAAAAGAGTGCCAGGTTACAGCAGCTGAAAGAAGAACGCAAGTTTGAAGCGAAGACCGCACAACTCGTCGCTGAAGAGGAAACCAGGTTTCAGCAGTATTCACAGCAAATCATCAGCGCAGCAGCGGAGGCTAAGAAAAATGTGTTTCCACTTTACAAAGCTGCGAGGAAAGGGACTGGAGGTGGGTGCAGTCTTTTGGGGGAAGGTTGGCCCATCTACCTCGTCCATGACTCCACCGGCGCTCAGATGCCCAAATGGGTTACGGTTACTACGGAAAAAATAAAAAAACTGCACCAGCCTGCAGATATCCAGGAGGCAAAGGCACGACTGGGCTTCTTATGGTGACCGGCCGCTGGCCAGTTTTTGTTCCATGAACATCCTAATAAATGTGTGCAATTTTAAAATGTGTGATTAAAAATCAATCACTCAATTAGTACTTGTATAGATTTTAGATCAACCCCTGTTGGATAACTTCAGATTTCAGTTTGAATTTGAACATTTTAAGATTTCACAAACAAATTAATTTGAAGCAGTTAAAATTTCTCTACAAAGTCTAAGGGAATTTACATGAACTTTCATTTAAATCAGCTACAATTAAAACAATAACAATAATAATTCAACCTGAAGAGACTAACAAAACGAGAGAGAGAATACAATTAAAATGTTTTATTGATTAAGGTTTCTTTGGCGCTCGGGCCCCGGCGGAGGGCATGCATGCCGGACTGCTGAGAGCTTGAATGTCCGGCATAGGGAGATAGATTATAGATATCTACCCCCCGGGACCCGAACCCGGTGGTGGAGACGGGATCGCAGACGTCCAATCCAACCCACCGGTACGTGAATGCCGGCCAGCCAGCGGCCGACGCGTCGGTCAACCCTGAGACGAACACCAGCGCAGAACCCCCATCCTGAGCAAGCACGAAGCGACAGTGGGAAGGAAAAACTCCCTCGAGAGGAAGAAACCTCCAGCAGAACCAGGCTCAGGACAAGCGGCCATCTGCCATGACCGGCTGGGTCGCAGGGAACAGGAAGCAGGAACGCACACAGCAGCAGGACCAAGACGAAGGCGAGCAGGACAAACCAAGGCGGCGGAGGCGGGACGAAGAACAGGGGAGAGCCGAGGAACCAGAAACCCCGGGAGGAGACGGGGAGGTGGAGGGAGGCGATTAGACTGGCAACGGGCAAACAGGAAGAGCTGAGGAAAGGGGCGCCTCATATCCGTAATATCATTTCCGTAATATCAAGAATATCAACCATGACACTCTCTTATCTCATATTAATGATACCCTCTCCACCTTCAGCTCCTCCAACCCAGATGATCTTGTCGCATTATACAACACCAGTCTCACCAACATCCTTAACTCTGTTGCTCCCCTGAAAACCCGGACTGTTTCCTTCTCAAACTCTGCACCCTGGTTCACTCCAGCACTCCGATCCCTGAAAACAAAAGGTCGGCGGCTAGAGCGTCTTTATAAAAGATCCGGTCTCACAATTCACAAGGAACTTTATGCAAACCACCTCGTCCATTACAAGAACAGTATTTCTCAAGCCAAATCCAGCTACTTCTCAGACATCATCAGTTCTAATGTTGGTAATTCAAAAACATTGTTCTCTCTCCTCCACCGTTCTGTCTCATCTCCTAACTCCCTGCCCTCTCACATGGTTTCCACAGAATTTTGCAACTCCATTATGTCATATTTCAATGAAAAGATTATTTCAATTCATAAACACCTTGGACCAAATACTGCCCCCAGCATCCTTGTTGAACTCCCCCCTCCCTCCCTCCCTTTCTCTGTCTTCTCCCTCCCCTCTGCTGATGACATTGCTGACATTATCAGCAAGTCCAAGTCCTCATCCTGTCAACTTGACCCATTCCCCACAGTTCTTGTTAAATCCTGTCTCCCGTCTCTGCTCCCTATCATCACTAATATCATCCACTCCTCCCTAACCTCTGGCATTGTTCCCACAGCCTTCAAATCTGCTGCCATCACCCCCATCATCAAGAAACCAGGTCTTGACTTTACCAACTTCAGTAATCTTCGTCCGATCTCCAATCTGCCCTTCATCTCCAAGATCCTTGAAAAAACTGTTGCTAGTCAACTTCACTCTCACCTGTCCAACAACAACATTTATGAAGAGTTTCAATCTGGATTTCGCCCCCACCATAGCACCGAAACAGCCCTAGTAAAAATTACTAACGACCTTCTTCTTGCTGCTGACTCTGGTCTTCTGTCCATCCTCATTCTTCTTGATTTAAGTTCTGCCTTCGACACCATCTGTCATTCTATCTTCCTCAACAGACTAACCTCCATTGGCATCTCGGGTACTCCGTTAGACTGGTTCAACTCTTATCTCTCCGACCGCACTCAATTAATTCAGATTAAATCCCTTCGTTCCCAGTCCTCCCCCGTCTCCACGGGTGTCCCCCAAGGCTCTGTCCTCGGACCCCTCCTCTTCATCATTTACATCCTTCCTCTAGGTCACATCTTCCGGAAATATGGCGTCCATTTCCACTGTTATGCTGATGACACACAGCTTTACTTGTCAACAAAAGCAAACTCCACCCACCCACCCTCCATCCTCACCGACTGTCTCATTGAGCTAAATCACTGGTTTTCTAACAATTTCCTTCAACTAAACAGTAACAAAACAGAAATCATTATTGTTGGTACCAAAAACTATTTCGAAATCAGAACATCTTCTCATCCCCCTTAACAACTCTCTGCTATCCCCCTCCCCTCAGGTCAAGAGTCTCAGTGTCATCCTCGACACCAATCTCTCCTTCACCTCACACATCAACAATGTTACTCTGTCTACCTATTTCCACCTCCTAAATATTAATCGTCTCCGTCATTCTCTCATATCCCGCTCCAAAGCCATCCTTGTGCACAGTCTTGTGACTTCCCGCATCGACAACTGCAACTCCCTTCTCTATGGCCTCCCTAACAAATATCTCCACAAGCTACAGATGGTCCAGAACTCAGCTGCCCGTGTCATCACTCAAACCTCCTATTATAACCACATCACTCCTGCCCTGCAGCAGCTCCACTGGCTCTCGGTTAAATCACGCATCATCTTCAAAATTTTACTTCTCACGTTCAAAGCTATCCACAACCTTGCCCCTCCTTATCTATCTGACCTCCTACAAATCTCCATCCCATCACACTCTCTCAGATCCTCCTCTTCGCTACATCTCCATGTACCCTCTGCCCACCTCTCCACCATGGGGAGCAGGGCCTTCACCTGCTCTGCCCCTCACCTCTGGAACGCTCTACCGCCAGACCTTCGAAACACCACCTCCCTTTCTCTGTTCAAGACTGCTCTGAAAACACATCTCTTTAGACTCGCTTATCATTAACTTTACTAAATGTATTTTATATTATTTTGTATTTTATATTCTTTATTTATTCTATATTTTAATTTGTTCCTACTGATGTTTCAACTGTGTTTGTTTTGTTTCTTGCTGTGAAGTGTCCTTGGGTGTCCTGAAAGGCGCTTTTAAATAAAATTATTATTATTATTATTATTATTTATACAGACATGTTGGGGGGAAATGTAGGTTTTTTGTTTGTTAATTAGTGAAAAAGATCTGCATTGACATGGACGAATTCTGTGTTTACTTTGTACATGTATCCAGAGGAATCTCCCCCGCCCGCCCAATCTGCTGTAGAATAGAATAGAATAGAATAGAATAGAATAGAATAAAATATAACTTTATTGACATTGCCATTGCACCAGGGCACAATACAACATGATTGATTACGCACATCCGTCTTAAGATGGGACGAGTGCACGAAGCCGCAGCAGTTATACCACGCCGCCACAATCTTAGATATGAAAAAAGGGAAGATAACATGAGGATAAGTTGTGGTATTACAAAACAGATCTTTCACATCTTGCCTGTTTAGACACCATATGAGAAATAAAAAAACTCTACCAGAAAGCACATTTAGGACAAATCACATATGCATTTTGAGGTCGAGGCAGTTAGATTCTGCCCATGAGCCATTTTCAGATAGCAAGCAGTTCTGAAGATGTTCCCAGCCAGCCTCCGATAACGCTCACAGAAAGTTATCCGGGGAGGTGGGGGTGGGGTAGCGATAGTTAGGTGCACCTGGTATCCTTAGTATCACATCTCAGGAGAAATTTGATATCAACCTTTCCAAGGCTGTTTTGGGAAGTCTGATAGAGATAACATAATTTTTTCACTTCAGGCACACTGTAATTTCTGTAGCCTTGAGTCTTGCTGGACGATCTGATCCAAATATGATCCAATTTGGGAACTTTTCACAGATCCAAGCTATGACTTGTAATAATATAGGCGGTAAGGTATTTAAACACTTACTAGGCCACCATTATATGTAGTAATATAGGAGTTATTGGTCAGTTTACTGACTTGCCTATATTTTAGATGCGTAGGTCTGAGCAGAGTTTATCTGCACAAACTTACCACCAATTCGTGAGTTCACCCTTTTTCCGGTATTAAATTGCTTTAACTGTGACTAGACAAAAATATAATTTCACGAGAGACTTCAACTTATGTTGGTCCACCAGAAAATAGACCTTTTATTGAAATTATCATAAAAGTACATTAAACATTTGTATCGATATTAGCTCTGATCTACTAAACTACGTTGACAAGAATTCAAATTAAAATCAAACAGACAGTTAGGAACTTTTCTGTTGGTACATTTACTTGACAGATTAATGGCTTATGAAAAAGAAGAAATAGGAGGAAGAAGATAAGTGAAAGCTAAGTTAACCGAAGTTAATTATTTTGAAGCTACAGGGTGGCACCTTCTCCCAAACAGGTCCAGCTGTACTTCCGACATGTGCAACATACAAACAAGCTTCTTTACCTGGTGACGATACGTCCCCTGGAGATGAGGGCTGAGAAGTTTGTGGACACTAACGGACTATGTGGTCCAGCTCACGTCCAGTCGACTTCGTGCGTGTATGGCTGAATCAGACGAGCAGGAGCACGCTTTCACCGGCAGGAACAGGGCCAAGCGCACTGACTTATTTTCAAAATAAAACTTCAGAAAACAAATTCTTCCAGATATGAGTGAATGAGTTCCAGTAGGCTTTACTGTAACTCCAGCTGAAACGTGGATCTAATTGACACAATGACCGGGACGTTTCCAGCTTTTTCCAGAGGAGAAACCAGTAGGTAGCAAGTTCTTCCCTCCGACACACTAAAGTGAAAATAGGAAGTGGATCTTTATATGGGAGGCGGGGTCTCCCCCATCTCCACAATAACTATTGGCTGGTTTAACAAAATAAGAGATGGATATTTCATCTCATAGGCAGAAGGTCTCTGAAGGACAACAGGAAAACTGTTTACATAAGGGGCCAGATGGACTGGCCTGTGAGAGTTGTGTCTACCTTGAAGACAAAACAGAGAAGGAAGTGAACAGCTTTTACGTCCCACATTCAGAACCTGCTTGTTCTGCAGAAATAAAACCAGCAGAAGGTCAAACTTATGCAAGTAACAGATCATCATTAAATGACAAAATATACTGTAGATCAATTCTGAATTAACACACACATTAAAAAGAAAGTTCAATCTGATTAATTAGTGTCCATTAATTCAAAATAATTGTAACACAAATAATGTCCACTTGTTTCCTTGAGAGCTTCAAGAAAGTGTAACACTTAGAGTTTCAAAGAGATGCAGAGAGGTGTCCTTGGAGGTCAAGCATGAAGGCCTGTATCACTACAGTCCCCCTTTTTGGAAGTCATCGCCTGTCCTTGGAGATGAGTTCCAACACGAAAGGATACCACCGAATGTCTCTGACCTCTATGTAATCCAGCAAGTGGAAAAAAAAGTCAAAAAAGTTCAAAATTATACTCCCATAATGTTTTTGGAAATTCCATACTGTTCGTAGGTAATCCCATTGCGGTAAGCTTTCAATCCTTTGGAAAACATAGTCTGTTAACCCATGGAAAACTGAGTCTGTGATCCCTTGGAAAACAAAGTCTTATAATCCACAACGGTAAATCCACAACGATGGGGGTTATTGATTTCATCAGCAAGAATGGAATTTAATCAGCATGTAGAGGGGATCCCTCGATTGAAGCAGAGGAGGCGGCCCTTGGATGAAGGTTGAAGACCAACGTTGGATCAGCAGGTCCCCACATCGAAGGTTGCAGGCTGGATGGCTTCCAGTCGGTGCCACCCTGGTTCAATGTGTCATGCAATTATGTGGTTTTAGGTGGGCTTATGATTGGGATTCTACATTAAGCCTTACCTATATGCACCTGGTATGTAAGCTATCATGGATTAGATCAGCTACAATTACCAATTAAGGGGTGGATCAATGCTGTAAAAATCAGATATAGGGATCTATACCTATAGAAATGTGGAGGGCTTCTGTAACGAAGGCCTCTTCTTTCAAACTATTCCTCCATTCATTATTTAGTTTAGGTTAAACTAAAATAAAAATGAAAACTAGTTTGGTCTAAATGTCTGTTGTCTTTTAGACGAACGACGCAAGATTTGGTATTCCCTATAAATTTTGAAGTCTATGGCGAGACTCATCAAAATGAATAGATCTAGAATAGAAACGATCGAATCGGTCCTACCTAAATGATTGGGAGATCAGTGTAGATTATAGTACCTTAAGTAGTATTGATCTACAATGACTCTTCAAAGATTGAGATCTTTAACAAAATGAACAGCATGTTGGCATAGTTAAATCCATTTAAGTCTTCAACTAACATTAATCAAAACCTCTTTTGGCTGGGAGTGTTCAGAAAACAATAACAACTTCAATAACAACAAAAGTAGCAATTAAGCAACTAAAAACAACGTTTCACTACAACAAACTCACTCTGGTCGTCAGATTCCAACGTGTCACACACAAGAAAAACAGTTCTTAGCTTTATAACCGATGTCAATTAAATCCTGCAGATTTAAACGGTTGTTAAGGTTAGTTTTTGTTGTGGGTTTTATGCTTAGCGTTTCTAAGTTCTAGTTGGAACGGTTTCTTTTCGCAACTAGTATAGTTTAAACTGTTTAGTTTATTTACTATTCTGTGCTTGGATGACCTTGTTTTCCCATGAAGTCTTTGAGTTTGCGAGATCTTTGTCGTTTGTGGGGTTATTGAAATCTTTGTCCTTGACATGGGCATGACCTAACATCACCCCCCTGTGGTCATGAGGGACCACGCACACGGGTGTGGACGTCCGTCCATGGGCACGCGTTAGGATGCCTTTGTTTAGTTTAAGCTGTTCGTGCAATTTATTGGGAACCTTGTACAGGAACCTTACAGGTTTCGGCCAACGTATCTCTGTACGTTTACCTCTTTCTACGTAATTCAGGTGTGTCACAACTGTTGGCGCAGTCGCAAGTGTGTCTCTGTCGTTGTGATGTATGTCTTCCCACTTCATGACTGAAGAGGTGCTCTTTGAGTCTGTAAGAACTATGTCATTTCTGAGTAGTTCTAGATTCAAATGCTCTTGAACCAAGGTTTCATTGAAAGCTTGGCTGATAACCGAATTACCTGTCCCAGAGGACAGCACAGCGTTCTCGGTGTGTGATCCTTGGATCTCTACACCGTCCTCTACCTGTGGTAGGAAGTGTGAGTTTGCCCCCCTTTTGTTTGAGGAGGGGTCCTCAAAATCTGTAACAATGAAGTCCAAGTGACCGTCAGCGTGTGGTAGACTGTCACTCTCCGGACTCAGATGTCCTTGAACCAAGACATCACTGAAAGCTTGGCTGTTTGCCGAATTACCTGTCCCACAGGACAGTACAACGTCTTCGGTGTGGGATCCTTGGATCTCCACACCGTCTTCTACCTGTTGTAGGTAGTGTTCAGTGAGTGCTGAAGGTGTCAACTCGCAGAGGAGGTTCTCGTGATGGGCCAGAGTCTGGTCCAACTGTTGAGTCTCCTCTGTCTCACCTTTAGTTGAAGGTTCACTTACCGGGCTTGTGGTCTCGGTTGGGGATTCCCTTGTGACCTCAGCCGTACCTGTTGTTAGACCAGTGCTTCTCAATTATTTTCTGTTAAGCCCCACCCCCCAGGAAGAAGAATCCGGTCCGCGCCCCCCTACTCTCCGCTGCAACTATAAATACGGTGGCTGTAATAACCTCGCACATACCAAAAGAGGGTTAAAAAGAAAAAGGTTTATTATACGTCCACTGTAGTATAATTTGTATATAAAATTGTGATTCTCAATTCAAGTCCTCAGGCCTCCCTACTCTGAATGTTTTAGATGTGCCTATTCCAGAACAGCTGATCCACATGATTGCATGACCTCTTCTGCAGCCACCAAGTCCTGCAGAAGCAGGTGTGCAGAAGTTAAATGGCATATGCAATAAGGCTGGTAAAAATAATATACAGTGTATATCAGCAGTAGTGTAGATATAAAAAGTAGTGCAATTTGTCCTCAGTACTTAAAACTTCTTCTTGGACCTGCTCCTCCAGGTGGGACAGGTGCCTGGAAGAAGACCAGACTTAGCTTTTTTAGATTTTTCTACCTGGATTATTGAGCATGCATCAGGGTGTCCCTGGAAAAGTTCAGAGTTCAGTCACACACTTCTACTGGAGGTGATGTGGTGGATTTCCCTGAAGAACACAAAGAGGTAAAAAAGAAAGAGTTAATAAGATTATAACTTTAAATTAAAAAAAGTTATATAGATGATAATATTAATAAGACAACAATACCTCTTCTTGAATGGTTGTTATGAGGCGGTTAAATCGCTCGGTCATCATCCTCATCAGAGCTCCAGGGTTTGTTGACATCAGATTTAGTTTTTTCATAAAGTGCTGAACTTTTTTACTTTCGGTTCTTGAGCGGAGCTTCAAAACAGTCTGAAGTGTTGACATGATGGATGTTGTGGCGGAGCTCACCAACTTTAAAGCCAGCACATCAACCCAGAGCTTTAAAAACTTCTACAGCTACGACTGTGATCTGGACCGTTCTGATTTACCTGATGGAAGTTTAAATGCTGCTGTTAGCGGTGTTTGCAACAAGCTGCTTTTCTTGCTTTTAGAAAAGACGTTCACCTTGGGATGACGTTGTTTCAAGTCCGTTACGTGTTGAGAAAAAAAAAACGTGCTGCAGCTGCAGATCTAATCTTGTTTGTTCTCTCGTGGCGAAGCGCTCCGCTCCTCTGCACGTTCGCACCAGTCTCCATGAAACAACGTCATGAAACGCTCGTCTTTTTAAACAAGGAAGCCATAACTTTCCCAAACAGGACACCGCAGTGAGAAGCTAATGCTACGCGTGCTACAGATAATAGCACCGTGCTGAAACACGCCTAGGAATTTTAGTTCCGCGGCGCAATAAGAAAATTCAAAACTGGGTCACAAGAGCCCGGGCCCCCCCTGGCATCGCACTGCGCCCCCCCCAGGGGGGCGCGCCCCACTATTTGAGAAACGCTGTGTTAGACAGTCAGTGTCCTGACCTTGGGGAGGTACCTCGATTGGCAGTGGACTGCTCACTGTGGCCTACATTGTCTGATTGCCATAATTTATAATTGCTTCAAAGCGATTTATAAAATCTTGGCCAACCAAAAATGGAGTCTGGAGTGAGTCACGTTCAGACACATACACCGGGTGGTATAGTGACATTTCGCCAATCTGCATGTGAACCATGGCTATTACTGTCAGGGCTGTCCCCGTCTCTGTGGGACCCCGTAGCTCACCATAAGTGTCTTTCACAAAGGGTATTTGCCTGTCAACATCGTTAGCGGCGGTCCTTAGCTCCTCAAACAGTTCGGCTGACATGATAGACACGTCTGAGCCGCAAACCAGGAGTGCTTCTTGCGCGAGGACCCCTTCCAATGTGAGTGGCAGGTAAGCTTTCTTAGCTATCCCCCTTTTTATAAAGTTACACAGAAACCGTTTAGGTTTTTTCACACGTTTCTGTGTACGTGTGACTCTGTCTGTGTAATCTTCGTCGCTGTCAGCATCATGATGGCTGTCTGCCTCATGACCTTCAGGATGTGGATTTTCAGCAATTTGTTTGCTGTCAGCATCTTGATTTTCAGGATGCTGATCATCAGCAATTTGTTTGCTGTCAGCATCTTTGTCAATGTTGACGCTGTTGTCGTCAACTGTGTGCACTGAGTCGTTGCAAAAGGCAGTGCTGCGCATCGCTTCATCAGGTTGAACAACGTTGTTCGTGTTATCATCAAGGACAACGTCACACGTTGTGTCAGCTTGGTCAACCACTGTAACATTCAAATCATTTGACAAACAACTTACAACCTCAGTCACTTCCGAGCGCGGAGGCGTCGTTTCCTTAATCTGGAGCTTGTGTGACTCTTTGCATGTCTCGAACTGTGCAGCTCGAGGTGCAGGGGCAGGAGGGTCGCTTCTCGGGGTTACTTGTTGGGACCGACCATTGTGCAATGGTTCACGGTGCCCATGCAACCTCCTTCGAATTTCACCCACTGTGAGACCCAGGAGAGAACTCTTTTGGTTCGATCCGAACCATCTGGGTTCACCTATAGAGCGAACACCTACCTTTCGTGGTTCTTTGCCCATCTCAGGGTTTTTAGCCTGAGGTACAGGAGGAGCAGAACTCCCTATGAACCGATCAGAGTCACTGATCCAGCTGGACACAATCTGTGGTTTGTTATCATGACAATCCTGTTTGCTCTCGCACTCTGTAGGAGAGGGAACCTCTTCTATTTTCTGCGAGTGGGATGTGACCTCTTGACCTGGGCACACCACTGAGGGTGCCCTGGGTAGTATCCTTGTCTCAAAAACCCACGCAGCGTAATCTTTTATCTTTTCCATGGTATCCTTTTTGCAATCAAACATTAAGCGAACACATTTCCTTTGGAAAGGCATGAGATACGTAGTGAAAAGATTTTTAAACTCCTCCTCTTCCTCTAAGCCAGGGACAGTTTTGCCACCGGAGTAGGCAGAGAGGAGCCTGTCGTAGAACTACAAGGGATTTTCCCACTTATCCTGATGGACGTTCCATGCAGCCAAGTAATTAGCATACGATGAAGCAGATTCTCCCACTTTGCGATAAGCACGGGCAGGAATCACAAGGCCCCCACGCATCCATCTAGGATAGATAGGAGAGGAGGCCCCCTCAGTTGGTGCACCTGTTTGAACGTCCATCTTTGCACTGATTTTCTGTGAAAAATCAAGTAAAGTGGGTCTCATTTCGCAGCGTGCACATAAATCATCACCATTTATGTAGCCTGGAGTAAATCAAAACCAACCAGCCTCCAGGTTTGTGCTTCACTGTGTTCAGAAAACACTAGTTACTAACTAACCCAATCTGATTGCCGTTTAATCACACCAACACACACAAAAGTGATCAGATTCAGATGCAAGGTGTTCTGAGCTGCTCAGAAAACATCCAAGATGTTAAATGAAATAAAAATCAGTGATTTTTATTAATTTGTCAACCTGTGACAAGATCAAACAAAATCTGCCATCTTTGTGTGATTTTTGTGAAAACCAAGACAAAAGATGCCTCATCTATGTTATTTTAAACTTGCAGTCTAAAATAAACTGGGACAGACAGTTTGTTTTGCACAGAATCTAAGATAAAAGTGTCAAGTTTTATCAAAAAGCAGAGATGTCTGTATTAATTCTGTGTAACTGTTCTGCCATCAACATTTGATTATATGTGAAAATCAAATGAAAGGATGCTGTGAGTCTGTTACGTCAACTGCACTCTATTCAAAAACAGGAAAGTTGACCTCAGACTGAATTACCTCAAACTGTAGTCTAATGCAACCAGCAGGTGGGTGTGCATCGCTGGATAAGTTTATCACAGCGACTGCAATTCTCTTTCTGACCGCTATAGAGGCGCTGTTGTCACCTATGAGCGTAGCCGTGAGCTGCTAAACATACACAGATGTCTAACAACGGATCAAAAGCATCAATCAGAAAGATCTAGAGCCTTTACGTGACAAAACTCTAGAACCCCAGTCTCACAAAAGACAAAACGATGTGAGAAACATTGGTTGGACTGTGAAACTTTAAACTGCGTTTAAAAGAAAAAAGTTCGGTCCTCATAAAGCAGTTGTAGCTCCCGGTGTCACGTGACCTGGTCACATGGCGATCGGTAGTCTTAGAACAACTGACTCTTACACCCACTAAAATCTCAAAAACACCGCGATGAAACAGTCTTTTCAAAGATAGTAACGGACGAACAAGCCTGAAACTTGTAAGAGCAGGTTTACTGAAGTGAAAGTTGACGAGAGTGGGCTCCTTCACCACTTCGCAAGCGTCAACACCTACAGCGTAATCGACCAATCACAGCGAAGACAGAACATGTAGTTCAAACCCAAGTGTTCTTGGGTAATGGAGTCTTCTAAACCTTACGTCACTCACGTGCGACGTGCCGTTCGAGCGGTGCGTTCACGGACCTGCGGTCGGTCGAACTTTAGCGAGGAACGGACTTTTCAACGTTCTAAAACAGTCATAAATATCGCAAAGCACCGCGGTTAAGCCAGTCTTCGACGATATCATGTGCATAGAACCCAAACAACACAGATAAAGTCAGAAAAGTGTGCAAAAATGAATCTGACAACCAGCAGTCTACAGAACCAACTTTTTTGAACACGACACACAATGGACCAATCACAGCGCTTCTGTAGCCGAATGTCTCGGTACCGCTAACGTTAGCTCGACCCAAAGTTCTGGACACTCTTTCACAAAATAAACGTAGAATACACCACAGAAAATACTGCTAACGAGCCCAACACATACAGGCTAGCCCCCACGCCTCCCAAAGAAGGCAGCACGCTAACTGTTGACAACAACGGACTTTACGTCACTCGGAACCGGAGGTCGGAACCGGAGGTCGGAACCGTCCGGGCCAAAACTGAGTGGGCTCACCCGAACCTCAGCCAACACACGTTGTAACAGATAATAGGTACAAAGGAGTAGCAAATGTGTGAAACAGACCTACAATAGCAACCCGCAGATGCAATAAAATGAAGCAGCGACGTGACACAGCGGTCACAAAATGACAAATGCATGCTTTAGTTTGCGACACGGTTTGAAATGTCTCACAAACACAGACAAACAAACATCACCCGTTGCTTCAAAACATACGTTCAAAAGGGAAAGAAAGATTATTCTAACGTGAAATGAGCCAGACAATGCAGCGATTAGCAATCTCTGTTTTCCCACACCAGCCAGAACCATCTATAAGTCCAACACAGGATAAAAACTATGCCAACAAATACCGTGACAATAGACCACAAAAACACAACCTAATAACCATCTTAGGAACGTGGACGAGCCACCATTATATGTAGTAATATAGGAGTTATTGGTCAGTTTACTGACTTACCTATATTTTAGATGCGCAGGTCTGAGCAGAGTTTATCTGCACAAACTTACCACCAATTTGCGAGTTCACCCTTTTTCCGGTATTAAATTGCTTTAACTGTGACTAGACAAAAATATAATTTCACGAGAGACTTCAACTTATGTTGGTCCACCAGAAAATAGACCTTTTATTGAAATTATCATAAAAGTACATTAAACATTTGTATCGATATAAGCTCTGATCTACAAGTACTAAACTACGTTGACAAGAATTCAAATTAAAATCAAACAGACAGTTAGGAACTTTTCTGTTGGTACATTTACTTGACAGATTAATGGCTTATGAAAAAGAAGAAATAGGAGGAAGAAGATAAGTGAAAGCTAAGTTAACCGAAGTTAATTATTTTGAAGCTACAGGGTGGCACCTTCTCCCAAACAGGTCCAGCTGTACTTCCGACATGTGCAGCATACAAACAAGCCTCTTTACCTGGTGACGATACGTCCCCTGGAGATGAGGGCTGAGAAGTTTGTGGACACTAACGGACTGTGTGGTCCAGCTCACATCCAGTCGACTTCGTGCGTGTATGGCTGAATCAGACGAGCGGGAGCACGCTTTCACCGGCAGGAACAGGGCCAAGCGCACTGACTTATTTTCAAAATAAAACTTCAGAAAACAAATTCTTCCAGATATGAGTGAATGAGTTACAGTAGGCTTTACTGTAACTCCAGCTGAAACGTGGGTCTAATTGACACAATGACCGGGACGTTTCCAGCTTTTTCCAGAGGAGAAATCAGTTGGTAGCAAGTTCTTCCCTCCGACACACTAAAGTGAAAATAGGAAGTGGATCTTTATATGGGAGGCGGGGTCTCCCCCACCTCCTCAATAACTATTGGCTGGTTTAACAAAATAAGAGATGGATATTTCATCTCATAGGCAGAAGGTCTCTGAAGGACAACAGGAAAACTGTTTACATAAGCGGCCAGATGGACTGGCCTGTGAGAGTTGTGTCTACCTTGAAGACAAAACAGAGAAGGAAGTGAACAGCTTTTACGTCCCAGATTCAGAACCTGCTTGTTCTGCAGAAATAAAACCAGCAGAAGGTCAAACTCATGCAAGTAACAGATCATCATTAAATGACAAAATATACTGTAGATCAATTCTGAATTAACATACATTAAAAAGAAAGTTCAATCTGATTAATTAGTGTCCATTAATTCAAAATAATTGTAACACAAATAATGTCCACTTGTTTCCTTGAGAGCTTCAAGAAAGTGTAACACTTAGAGTTTCAAAGAGATGCAGAGAGGTGTCCTTGGAGGTCAAGCATGAAGGCCTGTATCACTACAGACTCATCCACCAGATGTTGATCAGTACAGCGTCCAAGAGTTCCAAGCCGTGCGGGTGGTCTGCAATCCTCAGAGATCGCATCTACCTTCTGGTTTAGCTCATAAATCAGCTGATTTATGGAGGTCACGGCGCGGATCAGACTCTCACTTTGACTCTGGAGCTTTGACATGGCATTTATCGCTGCTGAAGTCTTCCTCATTTTCCGATAGATCAGTGCTCCACAAACGCCAAAAAGCAAAGCGCTTGCTATCATAAATCCAATTATATACAAATCTTCCACGTCTTCCACAGAAAGCACAGAAAGACACATCACTTTCCACTCGCCCCAGGAATCCATGATGTATCCTTCCGAGTGCGTCTGCGAAGGGCAGGTTGGCTCCCTAGGGCCTTGCCTTTTCGTAGAAAAAAATCTTGTCAAAAGAATTGATCGCCCATGAAACTAAATCCATCTCAATTTGCGTTCGAGAGGTGATTTCCTGAGGAGCTGCAGACAAGACAAGAAGCTACGCAGGGGTAAGGAAAAGCCGGGGGAGGGAAGGAGCAAATAAGAAAAGCTGCTGCCTCATCCAAAGCCAAAAGTAGAATAGTAGTTACCATGCTGGGTCATTAGTTAGCGCTATGAATTTTGTACCTTCACCTAATGCGTATGTGTGCTACCTCGGCTTGCTGCTTTCCTCTGGGCTATAAGCTCAGCTAACAATAACTTAACAACAAGTTAAAGCTGGATTTTGGATAAGAGTCGACAGATTTGACACCAAGCGGGGCCGCTTCATCTAACAAGCTCCACACCGGTTGCTGAGTGGACCAGAACAAAGTCGACAATGTCAAACGTTACTCCATGATAATCAGTAGCTGATTTACAGCAGGTAAATCAATGCTCTTAATAATGTTTGCTTGTGTTTACTTCGATTACAAAACAACAGAGTTTTTATTTTTATTTTTCCTGTAAGGACCGGTTCTGAACGAGGCTCGGCCCAGGTGTGCAATGCAGCAGGACGTTGAAGAGAGCGATGCCGTGTCTTTTTTTTATTTTATTTTTTATTATGTTTTATTTATTTATTTTCTTCTTTTTCCTTTTATAGATGGCCTCCCTTCTCACCTTACAGCCATCCTCTCACTCCGATATGAATTTTTTTTATAATAGAGAGAAAGGAAAGGAAAGACAAAAAGTAAGACAAAAAAACAATTATCCACAAAAAAGCACAAGGCAAACACACCCAACCTCCGTCTGCAATCTTGCAAAGTACATGACAGAACACAGCAACACATGCATAAAGACTAATAACATTTATGACCTTGCAGTAGATTTCCATAAATATACATACCATACCTACAAATATATACAGGTAGTCCTCGATTTACGAGCGCTCTGATCTACGAGGTTCCAGACTTACGAGCTGGCGAATTATTGGAAAAAACGCAAAAAATACTAAGTTTTTCTGTGTTTTTTCACCACAGTTCGTTAGCTAAACATGTGTGCACACGTTTCCGATCATTTTTATGCACTCATAAGCAGTTTTTCGATGAAAAACGAGTGTTTGTAGTCGCGCTAGCAAAACCGTTCCAATTTACGAGCGAATTTCCGGATTTACGAGAAGCGTGGCGGCCGTTCCAAATTACGAGATTTCCGGTTTACGAGCGCCTCGTTGTAACGGATCTCGCTCGTAAATCGGGGACTACCTGTATATACAGTATACATACATATACATTCATATTCATTCACATACCCATCTACATATCTGCATATATCTACATATACATCCCTGCATCAATTTGCGTGTGGTTGTGAGCATGCATAAGTGAAAAAGTTTCCTCCAATAGAACATTCAATAGCAACCGTGAGGCATCAGAGATCCGTCCCCCCAAGGCCCGAGGCAGGCAAAGAGGAAACCAGAGCCCAAGACCCCAAGAAGGACCCCGAGCCCAAAGTCCCCAGGGCCACCCGAACAGGACGAGCCACTCACCAACTCCCCAGATCCGACCAAAGGGGGAGAACAGGAGAAGCCCCACCAGTGACTACACACAATGACCCCCCGGGGTCAACAGCGACAAATTCACAGGCCCCTGCCGGAGCCCGTTGCACCAACGTAGCCCCAGGGCCGGTCACCAAGGCCCGGGCACCAGGGACGCCCACCCCTCAGGCCCAGACCCGACAGGACCAGAAGACCCGAGCCCCACCAGGCAGCCACCAGGCCGAGCCCACATACGCCCAAGCGCCCAACCCCAGACAGTGAGGGCCCCAAGCACGCCTGCAGGCAAAGGAACACCCACCAGGGGGCCACGCGGCAGGAGCGCGACACTGAGTAGCCTCAGATGTATCAGAGAGGGGGCAGCCCAAGTCCCAGCCTGACAAACATTCATACACAGACACACTCATTCAGATCCACCCTCATCCTCACCCTCACTCACAGAAAGAAAAACAATAACGACACGTTCCATTCATAATCCCGATACACACTCTATACCCCGCAGGTCCAAGACATGTACCTGCCCCCTACATGAGGCAGCCCACATCCAAACCCAGGAGGTAGCCCCATTCATTCTGGGGTGGAGAGTAGCAGACATCCAAGATCCGGCCCAACCCGCGCCCTGCCGACAGGACAGGACAGCCGAGCCCAAGCAGCCCCAGGGGAAGCGCAATGCCAGCCCTGCCCACGGCGATCCCCCAGGCCTCGAACCCCCCCATAGTTCAAGACAACACCCGACCGCCCGTCACCTTACCGGACCCCACCCCCAGAATAGCCGCCAGAGAACCAGGGGGGTCAGAAAGAGAAAAAAATATATATATATATTTTAAGTGCACTTTAAAACAACACACATCAACAACACATTTGGGGACGGGGGTGTATGTGTCGGGGTCTAGAGCGATGTCTTGTCAACACTACTAGCCTGATCAAGAAAGCTCATCAGAGACTCTACTTCCTCAGGCGTCTGAGGCGAGCTGGTCTGGGAAGCTTAGTCCTCACCTCCTTCTACAGGTGTGCAATGGAGAGCATCCTGTGCTCCAGCATCAACGTGTGGCATGGAAGCTGCCGAAAGAAAAGCTTTGCAGAGAGTGGTGAAAGCTACACAGAAGTCTGTTGGAGTCAGCCTCCCCATCATCACAGACATCTACACCTCCAGATTCAGGAAGAGGGCCACCTGTATCATGAAGGACCTCACTCACACAGCACGCTCACTTTTTGCCCCGCTCCCCTTAGGAAGGAGGTTAAAAAATAACTTACCTCACTGTTCTACTGTAGCTCCGCCCCTAGACAAATTTTGAAAAATGCAACAAAGTGGGAGTGTCAACAGACACGGGTGAGGGGTGAGTGAGGATGTGTGGCCAGGACGAGAGACCGTTATTATTTTTGAATGTTAAAATTACATTAGTAATAAACAACTTAAAACAAGCAACAACAAAGAATTATTATTATGTAGATGTATTTATCTATTCTCACCCGATCTATCCGAAACAAAAGGCTTAAAAAAATGAAAATAATACCAAAAGATATGTCATGACCAGGAATCGAACCCTGGTCTTTTGGGTTCCAAACCGGGTCCCTGCCTCTGCCCCAACTTGGCATTCATGCATCACTTTTATAATCCATCGCAGAATAAGAAAACAAATACAACCAAGTACTTTTAGAACGTTGGAGACGTATGCCAAAATTAATAGATTTTGATGAAGTGAAAAGTATTCTTGAAATAAATACGTTGGTAATCTGAAAATGATATCGATCAGTGGTGCTTGTATGGTACAGTCTGTCGCACCGCGAGAGAGTGTGTCAGAGTGCGCGCGGACAGAAAGGAAAAGTGTAGAGAACGATCTCTGCAGGGGCGTGGCTCTGCTTGAACCTTTTATACTAACCCAGCAGAGGCTGTGACGACAGAATGAGAAAACACGTCACAGTGAGAGTCGTAACCCAATAAGAAAATTAGGCTGCAGTACAACAGTTCAACCCATAGGATTAGTGAAAACACGTTTTTGGACCAAATATTGCCGATTTAAACAAATACGCACAAAAACATGAAAATTAACACAGACATAGTGCTATACAACATTTTACACACATTCTAGGGAGTTTATCAGCTAAAAAAAGTTAATTTTGAGGTAAGTTACTCGTTAAGGAGCATTAAGGCCCCTGCAGAGCTCTGCGTACGGCCGTACGGCGCTCTACGCCATTCGTACGCAGAGGCACAAGCGTAGCCCCGCAGGGCATGTATGCGCCAAGCTCAGATTTTATGACCGCGAACGCAAGTGCGTTGTCGCACAATAAACTGCCCGACGTCTGACTGTTTTGTATGTGACACAAATATATTAATTTCCCCTTCTTCATCCATGATCTGGCCTTTTCTTTTGTTTGTTTTTTGCCAAAAGGCAGTGATTGCTTCCTCCTCCGTTGACTCCATGACTGAAATGATGAGGAAATGAATGAATTTGTCACAAGCGAATTAAACTCGGATTCAGCGTGGCTGCAGGAGGTTCTACAGATTTCCTGGTGGGCTTGTCTGATGTGTGGGCTGCAGGACCAGCACTCCCTGTTTTTATTTTGTTTTTTAGAACTTTTTATTAACATGTAAACACAGAACACCGCACAGCTGCAGCTGCCGGCTCACGCCTTTTTTCCCCACCCGAACTGTCAATCAAATCAGTAGGCGTGTCAGCAAATGACCAATCAGCGGCATCAATTTGTCCCGCAGGTAAACGCTCTGCCCTGCAGCTACTCAAATGACGTCAAAAATTTGGAGCAAAAACGCGAAAATGAACGCAAGAACAAACGCAAGAACAAACACTGAGCAGTGCGGGTGAACTACCTGCGCACAGTACGCGCGCACGGACATGCCTATGGCCATACGTGTCATGAATGGGTTTTTGGATTCAAAGACAGCCAGACACAGGAGTGCAAAAAACAAGAACAGTTTTTATTAATTTACTGCTGGTTGCTGGAGTCAGGGTCCAAGGTGAGAGTCCAAACTTCTCAGTCTGTGTGTGGCAGGTGGAATCCAGAGGGAAAGTCAAAAGCAGTCAGGGTCGTTTCCATGGTCAGAAGTGCAGATAAATCCAAATGGGGCAAGGCAAGGCGAGGAGTCAAAAAACAGGCAGAGGTTCGTGGTCAAAGCAAGGATTCAAGGCATGAACAAGATTCTGTGATTAAAGGCTTCACTATCAGGGACTGTGGAAGGTATAATAATTCAGCACTGGTGGAGAGTGAGAATGCAGCTTTTAAAGGGTGCAGAGCAGGTGAACTAGCTGAACAGGTGAGTGGAATCATTGCTGATTGCTGGGAGGCGTGGCATGGAGTGCAGGCTTGAGCTGGAGGATGGGTGATAAGCATTTCTCTCTTTTTGTTTTCTATTGTTTATTGTTTGTTTGTTTATTGTTTAATGAAATTCTATCACTGCTGTTCATTGTTCTTTAGTTTTAGCAGGTCGCTTTCGTAAATGAGCCCATGAGGTTCAAAAGATTTACCTGACTAAATAAAGGTTGAATGAATGAATGAATTACAAAGCAGGGGAAGATAAACTATGACAAAAGGGGCTGAAAACAATAACAGGAGGGAGTGAGTGTGAAGGCAGGGCCAATGGGAGGTGGGTCAGCGGGGCCGCTGATCATGACAGTACGCAGAGCTATGGGGGAGCCTTTAAGTGTAGAACCACTAGACTGAGGAACAGCTTCCTCCCTGAGGCTGTTATACTCAAGAATCCCTAATCAGGTGGGCTCGGGGTGGGCGCCGGGGGCTTGGGGTTCTGGAGGCGTTTCATCCCCAGTCTTGGGCCTGGTGGGGGTCGGGGATCTTTGGCTCTGGCGGGCAGGTTGCCTGGCTTTGGGCTGGCTTGTGCTCTGGTGCTCGGCTCTGGACGGGGGGCCCTTGGCTCGCTTGTGGGTTGCGGGTTTGTGGGCTGCAGGGTTGGGTATCTGGGGACGTGACCAGTGGCCCGTGGGAGGGGGCAGGTTGACCCAGCCTGGGTGTCTAGTGTGCTATGTGTTCTGAGAGTTGTTCGTATGAGGGGTGGGTGTAGTACTGTATTTCTTCTAGGATGGGGACTGGGTGTATGTCCTTGGCGATGGCCTGGGACTATGCGTGGCTGGCCGGCTGGCCCCTTTCTATGGTGGGGGCCCGCTCTCTGTGCTTCCTGGCTCTGTCGACGGTTGGACGGGCGCTCTTGGCCGGGTCATCCTTGTGGGATTTGACGTCCACTTGGGTGGCGGGTTGACTGCGGTTCGTGGGTGTCTTGGCGGACCTTGGGTATGTGGGCTGTTGGTTTTGCTGCTGACGGCCCTCGTGGCCCTGTCCCTCTCTGATCTGGAGCCCAATAGGCCTGGCGGTCAAAGAGGTGTCTTGGCCTCGCTCCTTGGGTGGACCTTGGGGAACTGGGGGGGCCTGTTGGGTCAGCGGGGGAGCTGACTCTCTGCAGGAGCATTTGATCCTGCAGTTATTTTTCTCCCNCCGGTCCCTCTCGGGTCTGGAGCTCAATGGGCCTGGCGGTCGGAGAGGTGTCTTGGCCTCGCTCCTTGGGTGGACCTTGGGGAACTGGGGAGGGCCTGTTGGGTCAGCGGGGGAGCTGACTCTCTGTGGGAGCATTTGGTCCTGCAGTTATTTTTCTCCCCATCCCTCACCGTGCACCTCCACCCTCTTCATTTTCAAATTTCATACATGTAGGGATTTTGGGACTCGGGTGTGCTGCAACAATTTTACATCTCTGTTGTCCAGAGCCACCTGGGACTCAATTTTATTATACACCTTAGACATTCACTCATAACATCCTCATGACATTCACATATAGGAACTTGGGGTGGGCACTATGGCTATGGGTGGCGGGATGACACTACTCTCGCCCCCTGAGCCTGTGTTCACTTCCAATGATGCATTTAGACAGTAAGGGTTTGGATTAGAGTTGGGGTGGAGGGGAAACTGGCATTATGCCAGCCTCTGCTCCTTCTTCTTTCTTTTTTTAATTGCACTTTACAACAACACACATCAACAAATCTAGGGGCGGGTGTGTGTGTGTCGGGGCCTTGTGTTTTTTTTTCTTTCTCTTGCTACCCACTGGTTTCCTGGCTGCCATTCCGGGGGTGGGGTCCAGTAGAAGGGCAGGCCGTTGGATGTTGTCCTGGACTATGGGGGGTTCGGGGCCTGGGGTTTGCCGTGGGCGAGGCTGGCGATACGCCTCCCTAAGGTTGTTTGGACTCGGTGTCCTGTCCTGTCGGCTGGGCACAGGTTGGGCTGGATCTTGGATGTCGGCACCTCTCTGAATAAATGGGCCTACCTCCTGGGTTTGGGCATGGGCTGCCCCATGTAGGGGGCAGGTACATGTCCCTGGGGGGTATAGAGTGAGTATCGGGAATATGAATGGAATGTGCCGTTATTGTATGTCTTTGAGTGAGTGAAGGTGAGGATGAGGGTGGGTCTGTGTGATTGTGTCTGTGTATGAATGACTATTTGTCAGGCCGGGACTTATACTGCCCCCTCTTTGATACAGCTGAGGCTGCTTGGTGTCGCGCCCCTACCACGCCAGTGGCGGTTCTAGACCAGTTGTACTGGTGGGGCCAAGCTGGGGCCAGAGGTTTTGTCAGAGGGGCACGTTCATCAGATGAACGTTGTT
>JBBPBX010005006.1:32142-73969 GCA_038048925.1 Garcialebias charrua
GTGTAAAATGTTTTATATTTTTCTCATTTGATTTTTTAAACTATTTTCTTTGGTTACAATGGTTAATCACTGCTTTAAAAAAATAAGAGTCAAGTAAGATTTCGAATCTGTCTTTTTCTCCGAGATGAACTTCAACAAAGACAGATTCGAAATCTTACTTAACTGTTAGGTGAAGTCTTGGTTCAGTTTCTCAGTCCAAAATTATATACAGGTAACAACATTGGCTGCCCTACTATCACAGCAACTGTATTCTGCGATTTTGATGAATACAAAATCGTAGAATTTCATGATTTCTGGCATCATGATTTCTGGCAAACCGATCAACAAATGAGTGACTCATTTGTTGATCGGTTTGCCAGAAATCATCAAATTATGTTTGTATTCTGCATCTGTCTGTTAGCAAAATATCTTATGAACAACTGAACAGATTTTGATTAAACTTTCAAGAAATAATCACTGAATGGCTCTCTACGACTGGTTGACTTTTAAAGTACATCCAATTCAATCAATGGTGTTGGTCTGTTAGCAAAATATCTCATGACCCTCTGGACAGATTTTGAAAAATCTTTCAAGAAATAATAAACGGATGTTTCTTTACTGCTGATTAACTTTTGGATATATTTGAATTGAAGATGGCTGCAGCAGGCAATTGAAATAAGCCAAACTCAAAAATGGTTATAATTCAGTTAATTTTACAGATATGGAGTTAAGTGATTGTTTGTTTAAAGTTATTTAAAGTTATTTTATATATTCTTTTAAATAATGGGGTGATATAAGATTTTTTTCTTCTTTCTGCACTCTTTTCATTCAATGTTTTATTTTTGATGAATGTTTTATTTTGTCTCTTTTAAATGAATGAATAAATAAATTAAATTAAATATTAAATAGCTTTACATCTGCTAAGTTCTTGGCATAAACCAACACAGACATGTTCCTGTTTTTAGTATTTTACATGCTTTATATTGTAGCTGTATTATGATATGATGTGAAGCCACGGAGCTCCCAGGCGGAAGCTGAAACAGCTGCCGTAATCAGAGCGCCCAACCCGGGATGAAAAAGAAAAACACACCGCTGAGATAGATGGAATGTCCGGCGTAAAACTAACTTGACCACAGTTTAATGTGACGCAGATGTGTTTATATAGCTCTGCAAACATTGAACGTTGTTGTCTTGCGGTGTTGAGTGTAAAATATTTCCACACAACGCACATGTTACGATGAAAAATCGGCTAGCTGCTAGCTAAGATGCTACTCACCAGTGTTGTCCGATCTTGTGAAAGAAACAAGCGTCCAGCTCCATGTAAACAATCCATAAACAAACGACCCGCTCTTTCAAAACGATGCCAAAACAAACCCAACAGAGTACTCAGTCAGCCCCTCACGCTTGTAGCTGCCTGCAAACTGTGACATGGATTTCCTGAATGTGAGGCGGGTCTTGTTACTCTGGGTTCATGAGACACGCCTCCGTTCAGGAAATCCATTCCATAGTTTGAAGCCAACGTGCATCATTGGTTGGATCGATACGTAAACAAGGCTGGTATCGGTATGTGCCATGAGCATTGGTTCCGCTTCTGCTCGGAGGGCGGGCCACAGGGCGGGCCAGGGTCCATCTTACACGGGCACGGGTCCACGTGTGTAGAACCGCCACAGTACCACGCGGCCCCCTAGTGGGTGCCTTTGCCTACCGGTGCGCTTGGGGCCCTTGGTGTTGGGGGCGGGGCGCTTGGGCTTATGTCGGCTCGGCCTGGTAGGGCTCGGGTCCTCTGGTCCTTTTGGGCCTGGGCCTGAGGGGTGTGCGTCCTCGGTGCCCGGACCTTGATGACTAGTCCTGGAGCTACATCGGTGCAACGGGTTCCGGCGGGGGCCTGTGAGTATGTCGTTGTTGGCTCTGGGGGCTCATTGTGTGTAGTCGCTGGTGGGGCTCTTCCGGTTCTCCCCTATGTTCGGATCTGGGGGGTGGGCGAGTGGTTCATCCTGTTTGGGTGGCCCTGGGGGCTCCGTGCTCGGGGTCCTTATTGGGGTCTTGGGCTCTGGTCCCCTCTTTGTCCGCCTTGGGTCTTGGGGATCAGGTCTCTGTTGCTTCGCGGTTACTATTAAATGTTCTATTAGAGAAGCCTTATACACTTATGCATGCTCACAACCACACACAAATAGATGCAGGGATGCACATGCAGGTATCGTATGTATATATGTAGATGTGCATGTAACTGCATATGCATGTATATGTACGGTATGTATGTATATGTTCATGTATGTAGGTATAGGTATATATATTTATAGAAATCTAGTGCAAAGCCAATCTAAGTCTTTTATACATATGTGTTTTGTTATTGTGTTCTGTCATGTTCTTTGCAGGTTTGCGGGCGGCGGTCAGGTGTGTTTGCCTTGTGCTTTCTGTGTGTATTTGTTACGTTTTGTAGTCTTGCTTTCCGTCTTTCCTTTCTTTCTATCCTATTAAAAAAATTCATAATGATGTGAAGAAGATGGAGGCCATCTATAAAATGAATTTTTTTTTTTATAAAAGAATCAATAATCGGGATTATCACTGTGAAAAAAATCATAGTAATGCCAGTTGTTCCCTTTCAGTTCGGTCTCTCGGTGCAACATACTTGCTATGGGAATTGCGCCCCCGCGCGATTACCTGAAGGAAAACATTTACGCCTTTTACGGCAGGGGGCGTCACCCCGCGCCAGAGGTACCGCCCTTTAGGTACTTAGGCGACTGACGCCCCTCCATCTTCCTCTTTTTGCCCTTCACCTTGCAAACACCTGAACTACCTCTCTTCGCGGGACTTCTCTGCTGCTTCTTCGCTCAACTTGAGGTGAGCTCGCTCCCTGCACAGAGTGCACAGAGAATTTTTCCCTGCGTACTACTGGACTAGCGAAAGCTAGCCTAGCACATTTCTATAACCTCGAAGTTTTCTTCTCTCCTCTCTCCACAGGTTGCTTCGCTCAACGGCGTTATAACTATGCCACAACACTACCTCGGCTAACGCAAGCTTAGCGAGCAAACCAGCAAAAGTGACACGACAGAGGAGACACTTGAACAAAGAAGAAAAAGGATTTTGGAGGGTCTTGCTCGCCTTATCTCGGACATGCCTCCAGAGAAGGGAAAGCGAAAGACAAAACTTCAAAGGAAAGCCAGCGGGACGGCGAGCCCAAATTCGCGCGTCTGTCCCAGTGGCTGTGGATTTTACCTCGCAGCGACGGACACCCATGAGGCCTGTCCAGTCTGCCTGGGTATATTTCATGCAAGACAAGCTCTGGACGCACCCGACTCTTGCCCACATTGCAGCCAGATGCTGGACGCGGTGCTACGGCAGCGCGTGCACATTGTGGCTAAGGATATGGGAAGCTCAGCTGGTCCACAGGACCCAGACACCACGGAGACCCTCACTCCGACCCCAGAGCTCAAACACATGGCTCTACACGACAGCCCGCGTGTCAAATAGGGCGACAGCCCTGACTCGCTTGCTCCCATGGTGGACCTAACAGTAGAGTTCAACACCAGAGGCATGATGAATGAAGACGAGATCTCCATCTCAGCCTCGGGAACTCAAGATCGAGGATCCGGGAGAGCACCTCCCTAGGACCTCAATACCTGCACTCCCTGAAACGGACTTCTCCATCTTGGCCCTGTTCGACCTGTGCCACAGAGCGGCGGACGCGTTGAACATCCCCTGGCCGGAGCCCCCACCTCACCAACAGGTCACGAGGCTGGCGGGGAACTATTTTTATTCAAAACAACAGGCTGCAACAAGGCAAAAGATGCCCGTGTTCCTAGACTTCCTCACGGAACTGAGCCGCACCTGGCCCCAGCCACGAGCGTCCATGCTTCTCCCCCTGTCACAATTCCTCGACGTGGAAGGCATGGATCAGGTGGGAATAGCTAATGCACCTCAGATTGAGGACACGCTAGCGTCCCACCTAGCTCCCAGATCTTCAGGAACAAAGCCGACTCTCCCCAGCAAAGCTTGCAGAGCCTCAGCGTCGCTTCTCGAGAAGTGCTACAGAGCTCAAGGACTCGCGGTGCGCGCGATGAACGCGTCAGCAATGATGCAGGCTTACCTCGCAGAAAAACTCCAACAACTGTAGGAAACCTCGTATAAGCAAGCTGCTGCCGAATTATTGGACGAAGCCCGCAAAGCTACAGACTTTGTCCTGCGTATGATGGGTACAGCTACTGTGGCTCAGGGCAAAGGTATGGCAGAAGTGGTCATCGCGCTCCACCACCTGTGGATGACGTTGACGGACTTACCAGAGGGACAAAAGGTGCCTTTTCTCCACCACTCGATAGAAGAGGAGGGACTTTTTGGCCAGACTTTGGAGCGAATCCAAACCAAGCTGGACCAAAGGCGTAGGCAGGCTGAAGCTCTCAGGGTGGGCATCCCTCGTCGGAGTTTCGCCCTCCCCACCCCCCCAGAGAGTCCGCTGGAAGCAGACCTGCACAGCCGCGGCACCGCTCAACGACGCGTGCGCCACCGCAGAAGCGGACAGTATACGAGGAGGAGCCTCGGCAGAGACCCCCGTCGAACCAACCTCACTCAGAGCACGCATGGACTAAAAACAGGTTTGTCCCATGCCAAGCGAGCAGGCACAGGGCCTCCTCGGCGAACTGGGACACTCGTCAAAAACGTGCCTGATGAACCAGGCTCACGTTTACATTTTAAACGACCTCCTGCCCACATGGTAACAGGAGTGTTCGCACCTTGTTCAGACTTTATTTGTAACAAAGTACAAATGGCTGATAAATATGTTGCATGCACAAACCATGTTTTCCCTGCTGTGAGTGACATCAAATCATGTATGTCGTTGCACGTAAGCACAAATAAAACTCATAAAACAGCACATCCCTGTTTTATTGAAAAAAACAACAACACACCAACACAAATAATGTCAACAGTACGGGCCTTTGGCCTGTCGGCCATCATAAAAGGGGGCCACATCCCCCTCCCTCACAGCTCATAGGGTGCCAGCCTATTCAATAAGCCCCAGCAGGGTGCCTTTGAACCTGTCTCCAGAAGACAGACCCAGAGGCGTCTGCGAACAGACCCTACACCTCTCGCTAAGGCAGGTGGGAAAGGGCACATGTCCCAGCCCCCGCTCAAGTAAGAGCAAGGGGCCGGCTAATACACTAGCCAGATGACCACATGACACGTTCGCACCACAGGAGAGCATGTCGGACGCCCCAAAGCAGACACATTTTTCACACCTTCTGAGAAACGGCTGTGATCACGCTACTGTGGGTGTAAAAGGATCAGAGTTGAACCAGATCTTTCCTACTGTTTTTGAAGGGAAGCTGGGCTCCTTATCAACAAATTATCTTGAGTCTGCCGGCCACAAAGGATCATCCCCACGTTCACACATTGTTGCTGCTCCTTTATTATTCATGAAGGACACACAAGGCTCGAGCAGTGGAAGTGCAGCACGTGTTTTTTTTCACAAAGCTGCATCAACCTTGTCCCCACACAGTGTTGCCAGGCGCACGATAATTATCGTATTTTTACGATAATTTTGCCCTCTGTACGATGTACGATCAATAATCTCGAAAAGGCCAAAAATACGATAATTTGGCCATTCTGTGAACTTGTAGTTGTGATCGGTTTCCATGAGCCTGTCGCAACTGTCTGTCGGAGTTTTTTTGTGAACCCTGAAAGCGTCTTGAAATTCCAGCCAATCGTGCTTTTCTAAATGTGACAGAAGAGTGACGTACAGTATATGCAGAACAACGACCATGATTGGCTGAAAAGTCCGCTGCACCCGCCCCATGCGTTAGAAAAAGCAGAGCCGTGTGACACGGTCTGGAAGAAGTGATGAAAATGATAGAACGTTTATATAAAGTTGAACGTTAAATTATAATAAAGAAATATATTAAGAAAACATGACAGGAAAACTGGGACATTACTGATACAGGAAGACATTTACACAACATTCATAAGGTAAGATATACAAGGAAAGCAGGAAGAAACAGGAACTTACTCGCATTAGAACAGGACACACAGACCTTAATAAATCTCTTAAAATAATTGCAAAGCATGAAACAGGACTTTTTTGTGACATGTGCACCAGCAATTTCCCTGAAACGGTTCAACATGTCTTTATGGAATGTCCAGGGTATGAAACAAAGAATGCATTTCCAAAAATAAATAAATAAAATGAATATTAAATTTACAATTAGGGATTTTTGAATGTCCAGAGGACCAGACTTAGCTTTTTTAGATTTTTCTACCTGGATTATTGAGCATGCATCAGGGTACAATTAGGGATGTTTTTAGCAGTGATATCAGTAAAGTTAAAGATCAAGTTATTATTTCCTTGAAAATACAAACTTAATAGACAGAATTTAGTTGAGTTATTAAATTAGTTTTACAGAATTATTTTTTTTAATTTTTTTTATCTCCTGTCCACACTTCAGCTCGGTGGTGGTTTAACCCGACCGCCATGAAACAAAACAAGAAGAGTGTGGGGGGGGGGGGGGCTCGGCTCATTAGTTGCCACCAGACAATAATGCGTATTAATGTCTATGGTTCCCACCAGTACTGACGCCACAAAGCTGTGAGTGCCTGTTAGACGCTATTCAACAACAGAGTGACTATAGAGCATACTTGTTATTCTGTTTATGACGGGTGTACGATAATTTCCCTCAAAATACGATAATTTTAGGGTTCTAGTACGATAATCCTACATTTCTCACCTGGCAACACTGTCCCCACACAATATCCCACCTGAGGGGACAACAATTGGAATCAGGAGGTCTGCTCGTTTACAGAAACAAAAGCCCCTCAACCCAACAGAAAATCCTGTTGTGGAGGGAAACAGTAGCTTTCCTGTCCCAACTCATTCTAATAAAATTAATAGACTCCATCTGTCTTTGAGGAGACTCGATCAGGGACGTCTGTTAACACATAAACGTGGAGACCCGCTCCCCAACCTGGTGGACTCTCAAAGTTTCACACAGGAAGTCACAGCCCAGCTGTTTAGGCCAGGATCTGGAATTAATTCCAGCCTGTTAGCTGAAAAAGTCAGACTGATGGCGTCTGGGTTGCCTGAGAACGTGGTGACAACTATACAAAATGTCCGTGCCGGGTCAACACAGTCCCTATACGCACAAAAGTGGCGCATCTTCAAAGCCTGGTGCTCAGAAAGAAATTTAATTTCTTATGCTTGCGACCTGGCTCAACTTTTAACTTTCTTTCAGGATCTACTGGAAAAGTGTGGTTCTTATTCAACGATTCAAGTGTTCCTTGCAGCTATCTCTGCCTGTCACGAGGGTTGGGGACACAGGACTCCTGGAGCACATCCAATCATATTGAGATATATGAAAGGTGTGCTCCGAACCAGGCCGCCCAACAGGACCTTGACCCCTGGTTGGGATCTTGGTCTGGTCTTGGGGGCTCTTTGTGACCCACCATTCGAGCCTCTTAGCGAGATTAAGATAGATCTTCTATCTTATAAAACTGCTCTTCTCCTGGCTCTGTGCTCGGTGAAACGCGTGGGTGACCTCCATGAATTGTCTGTACACCCAATGTGTACCAGATTCGCCCCTGACGGGTCAAAGGTCACACTAAGGTCTAATCCCGCATATACTCCCAAGGTCCTGACCCTGAACCATAGGAGTCTGGACTTTGATCTCTCCTCCTTTCCACCTGCCCCTGTCCTTACTCAGGAACAGGAAAGGCTGCAGGCTCTCTGTCCGGTGAGGGCTTTACGCACCTACATGCAGAGAACAGCCGAATGGAGGAAAACAACCCAACTGTTTGTCTGCTTTGCCACACCTGCTACAGGAAAGGCCCTATCAAGACAGCACCTCTCACATTGGGTGGCGGAGGCCATTAAGAGGGCATATGGTAGCAAGGGTCAACAAGTGCCCCCTGGAGTCCATGCTCACTCAACCAGGGGCTTGGCCACTTCCTGGTCATTGTTCAAGGGTGTGTCAGTTGCAGACATTTGTGCTGCTGCGAACTGGAGCTCTTTAAACACTTTTGCAAAGTACTACAGTTTGGATGTTACTGCGTGTGATGTCACTCAGGCTGTTCTTTCTAATACACAATAGAAAGTAGCTTTGAGATGCCTTCTGGTCAAGGGCAGACGTTCACACTAACAGGCATTTTACTGAGCATTTCAAGGGTGTGAATGAATTACGTTCCCATAGCAAGTATGTTGCACCGAGAGACCGAACTGAAAGGGAACTGAAAGTTATGCACCATAACTCATGTTCCCTGAAGGAAGGGAACGAGGTGCAACATAGCTGGCCCTTTTCAATGCTGAAAGCTCGGTGAAGTGCAATTTCTGAGGAAGATGGAGGGGCGTCAGTCGCCTAAGTACCTAAAGGGCGGTACCTCTGGCGCGGGGTGACGCCCCCTGCCGTAAAAGGCGTGAATGTATTCCTTCAGGTAATCGCGCGGGGGGCGCAATTCCCATAGCAAGTATGTTGCACCTCGTTCCCTTCCTTCAGGGAACATGAGTTATGGTGCATAACTTTCAGATTGTTGATGCATGCTGCTCACTATCCATGCTGCTGATCTCATGCTGCTGATTTATTTCACAATGCTGTGTTCATCTGTACTCATCTGCTCACACAAGCTATGTTTACATGGACATAAGTAATCGGATTAAATGGCCATTTGGAATACTTTGTAAAAATACACAATGTAAATGCCCCATTCTGATTATTTTTTGTTTATTCAGCATGATTCAAAATAATTTGTAATCAGAATGAGATGGGTGGTTTATGCCGATTCATAATCCAAAAAGTCTGCATGTAAACACTTTGTCTGTTCATTTTTTTCTGATCATGAAAAACTGACCTGACTGCGCATGTGCGACCTTTGTCATTTCCGCCTGGCTAATGCTAATAATATTAGCATGTCGGGGAAGCAAAACTGGTCGGTGAGCGACACAACATTTCTACTAGATACTTTGAAAGAGCTCAAAATTATCTATATTACCTGTAGCTCAGTCAAGGAGTACCGTATAGTAACATCTCCAGCGTTTGGGCACTCAGGTTTTTTTATGTTCATCCTGGAAGTAAACCAGAAGTAGAACATCTTCTTCTGTGTTTTTTTAAAGAAGAATTTACCACTCTGTGCATGTCAGTAGTTCTGTTCAGAATAAAAGCCAGCTGCATGTAAACGCTCGTCGTGAACGGATTGTGCCCATGTAAACGATACATTTGAATTATTTAATCTGAAAACATTTCAATCCGGTTAAAGAATTTTGCACATGTAAACATAGCTACAGACTCATGTTCGTGCTGCTGTTATTCAGAGTATTGTTTTGTATTAGTGTTTAGCATATTCTTAGTTTAAAATACTTCTTAGTTCATATCTTAGATCTTATTACTGTTTTTCCTTTACAATTTATACTTTTGTTGGAAGTAACTGGGACCCTGTGTACACAATTTTGTTCCATGATTCATGTGTACCACATGTGGTGAGAATGACAATAATGAAACATTGACCTTATTATAATAGCACCTTCACATAGAGGATCAACCAGTTTGATTGTGCTCAGGCGTTTTCTGTAGTCCGCCCTCTCCCCCGCCGACTCATTTGAGGGCGGGGGGAGTCACTGGGGGGAGAGGGCAGGCTCCAGAAACCATCTGATCTGAGCACCATCACTGGTTGATCCACTATGTGAAGGTGCTATTTATAAGACTTAGTTTGTTGTGGCTCCTCAGACTGATTTCGTCTTTCAGGTTTGTTTATGTTCATCCAGGGAGTAAACCAGAAGTAGAAGACAAAATGTTTCAACAAAAAGAAACCGTCCAGAGGACCTGACTTAGCTTTGTTAGACATCATCTACTACCTCATCAATTGGCGGAAGTAGGCTACAGCTATTTTTGTGCAAAAACATTATAATTTACCTTCAATGGCATACAATGATAACCCTGGATAGAGTGAAACCCAAACCTGGTTCTAATCCGATCTTCTTTTAGACTGACAATTCTGGCTGTTAAATGCCTTCTTTGGTCCCAGCAGAGGCACAACATGAAGCACACTCATGCAGCTGGTTCATCTGTTCCACTCAGAGGCTGATTGGATTTCCTTTTCTTCTCCTACTTGACCTTTTCCTCCATTTTTCCAATCAGCAGTTACAATTTGCTCTGATGGCCTCTCAGCTGCAGACTTGTTCCTGAGTACACAGCTCTTCTCTGCTAGCAGCCTTTCAATCCACAACAATGAATCCAGGTTGAACTTGCTCTTTTTATTTGTTTCATTACAAACTCATCCATCAACGCTCCCACCAGGCAGTCCTGATTAAAGTTGTTTGACATCTACTTTTGTGTCTGAAAACATTTGATGACTCCTGCTGAAAAAAAAATCAAACCAGTTTCCTGTACTTTCAACATTTCTTTTTAGAGAGTAGTGTTAACTTTGTTTATTAATTATTCTGATATTAGTTAGAACATAAATTAGATAAATGAGTTGTTTTGCAACAATGCTGTGTGAAAGCTGACTACAGTACTGAATACCTTTGTTGAAGAAGCTGAAACTGAGTTGGTTTAGCTGCAGGAAACAGACTACAATCCATCCATCCATCATCTTTACCCGCTTCTTCCTTTTCGGGTTGCGGGGTCACTGGTGTCCATATCTAGCAGTCACTGTGCGAGAGGGACCACATAATGATAATAACAACAATGACAACGATAATAATAATGATAATAATAACAAAATTATAACAATAATATTAATAATAATAACAACAATGATTATAATAATAATGATTATGATAATAAAAAATTATAATAATAATAATGATTATGATCATAATGATGATAATGACAATAAAGATAATAATAATAATAATAATAATAATAATAATAATAATAATAATAAAACAATATTAACAATAAGATAATAATAACAATAATGATTCAATAATGATAATTTTTCTTGCATGCTCTCCACAAAGGCGGATGCTTTTCTCTCCCACTCCTGCTTCCCTCCTGCTTTGCTTTTTGTCCTGTGAACCCTATCGGAGCCTTTCTTTACATATCTTTCAAATTGTAAATTATGGATCTGGTCAACTGGTCTCTCAATGCAATTGATCAAATTTTCTCAACGAGAAGACAGGGCAAAGGACAGCCCTCTTGCCCTGATGGGACACTTGCAGCTGGATGCACAATGGATTCCTGGGAGCAGTGGAAGATTGTTTGTCTGTCTGTATTGTCCATTGAGAATGTAGAAGATGCGTATATAATTGGATTTATGATGATAGGATTTCTGCTTTTTGGAGTTGGTGATTACATGGCATATCGAAAATATGGAAAACATCGGCAGCTGTTCTGACCATTGTAAAGCTGCCCGGCTTATGTGATGAATGTGCCGTGGGTTGAGCACTCAGACTCAGATGCTGTGTGAGCTGAGCCGTAAGCTGGATGCTATTTCTGAGAATTGCAGGCCACTTACGGCTCCTGAAACTGCTGGCAAGAAGGACTCGACCTTGGAGAAGCTACAAGCTCGGCCCGGCAGTGTTGACCACAAAATTTGAATGTTTGATGTTGCCATTGAGACGTACCAGTAGAACTATAAGGCAGACAGAAATCAAGCAGAGTCAGCCTGACCCAAAATAATTGTTGTTATCTGAAGCTGGCTTCCCTGTGTCGGCCTTGAATTGGCCAACTATCTCAAACTCTCCTGGACGTTATGTGAACAAGAAGCTCTGCTTCCCCTCCCCCTCCCCTACATGCTCCCTTCCCAAGGACATCTGTGGACCTGTATCAGAGCTGAGCTGGCTGATAGAAACTGCACCATCTCTTATCAGGACTATGGAAATAATCTGGCAGTGTCCACGGACAAATTCACAGATTTGTTGGCCTCCTCATGCATTTATGTATGTCATCAGTATGCTGCTCTGTGCTGAGGTTTGTCTTGTTTATGCAACTTTCACACTGTGTCCCATCTAGGTCACAGTGAGAGATATGGTTTTTTTAATACCGCCCCTTCTCCCGTGTTTCTCTTTTCCTATCTAAATGGAAACGGCAGTGCCTCCCACAGGGCCATGGCCTCAGACACCTCCACCCCCCGCCTCCCATGTCTGTTTGTTCATGTTTTACTTAGACGAGCTGTACTGACATTTAATTTTGTTGTGCTTCGGTGGAATGAAAAAGCTGATTCTGATATTCTGATATCATTAATAATAACAACAAATACCTATTTTGATTGTTTCATCCTGTCAGCTGACTGTTTTCAGACACAAGTCAGCCATTTTATTCATTACAGAGATGGATATCTCTCTCTGTCTTTGATTTGATGCAGCTTTTTTTATTTCCATTAATAAGTCTATGTTTGCATGTGAGAAAATTAGAGTTCGCATTATGGAAGACTGAGGCCCTGTACACACGTAGCCTGGTGTTTGAAAAACGAATATCTGCGCAAAAAAATATCTCTGTACATACATGTTCGGATATTTAAAATGTTCGTCTACATGTACCCGTTTATTTTCACCACAGTGTGTTGTAAAGAGTATGCCCAACCCATAGGTGGCAGTGTAGTGCAGTCACAACCCTTCAAAGCAAACCACAACTTCCTGTTTTTTTTTTCTGTTCGTTTGTGTGGACAGACCGCGAGGTTGAACTACTATTAAATATTGTGTTGGAGTACAAAGTTAATAAAACGCAGGAAAATGTTGACTGGGAATCATGTCCGACTGGGAATCATGTCAGAGCAGGTATGTTGACATATTAGCGCTTTTTTTTCGCAGAGCATTATGTGACGTCAGCCCTGCTCCAGCTGGAGCAGAAACCTCCGGTTCTGAAAGTCCACACGCAGACTCGAAAGCGGAGAATTCTCCAATCTCCACTTTGGTCGGAGTTTTTTAATTATTCGTTTATAGTTACATCAACCGGAGTTCACGTGTGGATGAAAGGCCAAACCGCACGATAAACTGTTCGGTTTTACTGATATCCGGCTACATGTGTACAGGGCCTGAATCGGCAGTCAGTTTTTATTTTTTTTATTTTTTCCAGATGTCCTTCTTATATTTGTCTACCCGAATAATTTTAAGTCTGTTCCGGATGTAAGGTGACTCCAGTCAGAAAACTTTTCCTGGGTCCAGATTATTTAACGTCTGAAGACGTCCGAAGACGTCTGAAGAATAAGGAACTCTCTACACCAGGCAGCATGCAGTACATTCATCTAATCGTCATGGAAACAGCATTTATGTAACGCAAACATATTTGCAACATGTAAAATTAGTTCACCCTACAACTTCTAACATAAATAAAGGTGTTGTCATGCATTCCCTCCTGTCATGACAAGAAGGAATGCAGAAAGTGGTTGTATTTTCTATTGAATTGTAGTGATACTGACCTCCATGTCCGATTTGGTGTTACACTTTTTCAACATATCTCTGAACAATATTCAAAACCTCTCACTCATTCCTGCAGAGAGAGATATATTCTACCACTATTTTATTTTAATTATTTCAATCAAGACTAGGGTTGGGCATCGAGAATCGAGAATCGTTCGGAACCGGGACTAACTGTCCGGTTTTCTTGGAATCGTTCAAAATATTAATTTGCGATTCCTATGTTCGATGCTAGTTAGCCGACCGGAAGTAGCCGCCGCCGAAACCCAGCGAAGAAGAATCCACCGGAAGTGTGCACCCGAGATCTAAAGCTTACTAATTAATAAAATGACCAGTCAGGTCAGTGCAGCACTTGCAATAATTTTCTATCATGCAAAGGAGGGTGGAGAAGTAAAATAGTGTCCCGTCTTTGACGCGCTCCACCGGATTATTTTCGCTTCGTATCCGACCGGAAGTACAGAGTGGTCCGTCTGCAAAACGCTCCGCCGAACTTTTCGCTAATCGCTACCTCTTCGGCTCCATCAGGTAAATAAATAAACTATAAACTACATCTCATACCAACATTAAGGCAGCTAACAAGTTATACTCCGCTTAAAGCGGTAAGTCAGCTCAAATACAAACACGATGCTAACGTTAGCTTGTATTTTTTTTCTTAGACAAACGACCTGAAATGGCTTCACAGTGTTCACCAGCGTCTAAGGTAAAAACGTCAGTGTTAACTGAATGAAGAGTGCCACAGAACAGTTATAGCATATGTTGGGAAAAGGTTGCATCCCTTTTCAGATGTGAATTCAACCATGGATTGCACTTACATTGCGCTCAAATCCAACACTTATTAATATTCCTAATCCATTTAAAGTTCTCTGTGTCTTTTAAAATGTCTAAATGTCTCTAATTTTCAGTATTATATAATTTCTGTTTATGTTCTCTTTCATTCCATTATGAGGGAATGTCACAGTTTGAATAATTATTGAATAGGTTAGTTAGGCAATAACAACAGAGCTAATAATTGTACACATTATCAGTCTTAAAAATGAAAGTGGTGGGCACAGACCGCTAGAGAGCGCTAAAGCGCTAATCCGCTTACAGTGGACCTAAACTTTTTGTCAGCGTTTTTGTGGTTTGACTAACTTTTATAATTCATAAGCGGATTTGTGCTATTTTTATTTAAAATTCAGTACCGCTAATAACTAATTATCTATCAGTAAAAACCAATAAACTTATTTAGAGGCTCTTATGCTGGCTCCGTAGCTGCTTGTTTTACCTTTTTCCCCTCCCTCACCATAAAGAGCAGAGAGGAGGGAGGGTTGGAGGGGGAGGGAGCAGAGCGGAGAACAGACTCGGATCTACCATGTGCCTGGGGATCCCATTTCAGCAGGGGCCCCGCCCCGCCCCGGCCAGTCACCTACATCCCTAACATTGATCCTGCTTGTTAATGTACATTTAACATAAAAATAATTATAGTTACGATGAAAACGATCATTAAATACGCAATACAAAAACCGGTCGATTTCTTTATCCCCCTACTAAAAATGGACTATTCCATCTTGACATCTTCCGGGTCAGAGGTGAACTCGGAGGCTAATTCTGTGGCTAGCTGATTGTGCTGGGTTTCTTGGATAAATCCGCAGAGAACCCCGCTGTTTCAAGCCAAATTAACGCGGCCGGAGGATTTTATTGTGTGTTTTGTGTCGACCACTCGACGGTGAGTCGTTAGTTTTATGTATTTTAGTTACTTTTCATTAAATCTGTTGACTACCTATAGAATGTTGACATCTTCCGGGTCAGAGGTGAACTGGACGCTAACTCTGTGTCTAGCTGGTTGGTTGTGCTGGGTTACTAATGGATAAATCCGCAGAGAACCCCGCTGTTTCAAGCCAAATTAACGTGGCCGGAGGATTTTATTGTGTGTTTTGTGTCGACCACTCGACGGTGAGTCGTTAGTTTTATGTATTTGGGTTACTTTTATGTATAAATGCGGTGGCGACACACCCGTGTATTTGAGATTTAAAAGTGGTTTTAGGGATTAAAAGATCATTCTCTTTTTTGTTAATTTTGTGGCCGAATAGAATATATGTACGTAAAGTATTAAATAAATCCTTTGATTTTTGTAATTTCATCCTTTTAGGATCATTTTAGTTACTTTTCAGTTGGCAGTGTAGTGCAAATATTGCATAACGCTGCCGGCTACCAATTGTCGAATATAAATAGCGGATTAGATTAGCTTCCCCTAATTTTCACAAGACATTTGTGCTTTTAAAATTGTGGACCTAAAAAAATTAATAAGCGTTTTAGAAATTGTGGAACTAATTTTTTGATTAGCGTTGCCCACCACTTTTTTTTCCTAAAGTTCCTAAACAAACAATAGGTTTATCACAATAGGTTTATCACTGATAAACCTATTGTTTGTTTAGGAACTTCCTGCGGTCTGTCCAGAAAGTCTCCACTGGAGGAGCGTTTTGCTGAGGAAGAGGCACAACATAATGTCACAGCTCCATGTCCATGAAGAAACAAATGGAGAGAGGGCTGCAGATACCAGGACATCCCACCAGCCATTCTGTCTGAAGATCCTGCTGCTGGTGGTGGAACCAGGTTAGCCCATCAGTGGGAGTTCAGTAACATGACTGCAGCATCAGACACTGGACAATATTATATGTATAATAATAATAATATATGTTGGTGAGTCCATGTTGGCTCTAATCTGCCCTGTGAGAAATTCATAGTAAATGTAACAAAAAGGAAAAAGTTCATAGCATTAAATTCAAACAGAAGTTCAAATTATTTCATCCTGAAATAACTCTGGCTAACTACTGTAGCTTTTTTATAACATGGAGTTAAACTCAAAGTAGTCTCCTCAGATAAATAGTGTTACCATTATTTTTATATTAAAGTTTCTGTTAACTTATTATTTTTATATTTGATTGTTTTTTGTTCAGTGCCCTGAGACAACTTCTGTTGTGACTTGGAGCTATACAGTATAAATAAACTGAACTGAATTGAATTGACATGTCTTTTTTAACCCCGCCTACAAAAAGAATCGGAATCAAGAATCGAAAAGAATCGGAATCGAAACGAAGAATCGGAACCGGAACCGGAATCGCTCAAATTCAAACGATGCCCAACCCTAATCAAGACACAAATCAGAAAAGACTTCCTGTTAATTTGTGTTAATTCAGACTTAATTCACAGAATAACTTGGTCATTTTATGATAATTTGTTATTTACAATGAGCAGTTGTGCTGGGATATATTTTCCAATGTGCATTAGTCAAAGAACTTTGCTAAAAGTTGGATTAATGTCAAGCTGAACTTTTAGATTTGTTTAGATATGAGAAACAGCTTTAATCAGTGTTTGGCATCTAACTGTCTGCCTTCTCCCTAAACAAATTCTGTGTTCCTCTGAAACTGACCTTCACTGTCTGAACCAAGCTGATTCTCCTGTTCCTTGGAAAATCACCAATGAATGACGAGAGTGTGGCTTGGTCTACCCCTCTTTCTTCTTAACGTTCCATGAGCTGATTTTTCAAGCAGTGCTGGAGGAAGTTCTAAAGTGAAACTTTTCTTTGGAAAGCTGTGGAGTTGGTCAAATGCCAAATAGGCCAACTCTCCAGCGAGGGTCCAGAAAAGCCTTTCTGTAGACCTACCCAAGCGTCACAGCCCTTAGCTGTGGATGAATCTGTGTGGAACGTTCTATTTTGAGACTACGCCAGGGTGTGCCATGCTCCCGCCAAAGTAAGCCTGCCTCAACGTAGCGTTGAATCCGAAACACTGAAGTCCGACTGGACGTTGCAGGAATCACGACCGGTGCGTCCAAGGTCGCTTCTCAACTCTGACCAACCGAGGCGGACGTCTAACAGGTATTTGAGTTGCTGATTGTTGACGGAACGTGCGTGGGCTGAGCTGATCCTTTGTCGGAGAGAATGTCAATACTGGTAAAACTCAAAATAGGTTCACCCATCCTTCAACCCCTTTCTTCCACTCCATTCTCTTACTAATTTCTATACTTACTTCTAAGCCAGCAACCTAAGTCAGGTGCCACAGATAAGTTAATATAAGATCTTTAACGTATTCTGTTGTCTTAATTTTGAAACTGTCATGAGTTTAAGTTTAAATGCAAATTAAATCAGAACCAATCCAGTCTTTGTGTTGATGTAATTTTATGATTTCCTTAATAAAAGGTCTATCTCTGGTAGACCAACATAAGTTAACGTCTCCTATGAATTACATTTGTCTGGTCACAATTTCTCCGTTTAAGTCCTTAACAGAGAGAACCCGTAAATATTGATGATAATTTGTGTAGGTAAACCCTGCTCAACTTGCATCTAAGTGTAGGTAAAATCAGTAAAACTGATCACGTGCCTAAACTGTTACAACTGGTGGCCTCGTAGGGTCTCTGAATCAGGATTTAAATCGTATTTGTGTAGCCTTTGTTATGGTGTGTTGGCATAGTGATTATCCATGTTTTTAGACTAAAAAAGGATGGGTTTTGGCTGGTAAAGTGTTCATGCTGCTGGTCGCTGCTGGTTGTTGTCACTTGAAGCTGTAAAATTGTCTTTGCTCAACTTTTAAACGTGTTTGAAGCTGCTGGTGGTGAAATTTGTTTGTGTGTGTGAGAGACGTGTCGCACGTTGCATGCATTTTTCATTGTGTTTGACCGCCGTGTCATTCAACGAAAGCGCTTCTAAATCTTATTGTGTCTGCAGACTGCTGCTATGTGCTGTTTTTTACATTTTCGAGCAGGACCACGGTGCATATTTCTGTTTACAACGTAGTCAGATTGCGGTTCGGGGAACCCGTCTACTTCAGCATTTGGACCGGACACAAATCCGGTTCCGACTGAAGTGAAGACCGTTGTTTTTCAACAGTTAGTAGTGCTGTCCTAGCCAGAGAGGGCTCGGGTCCTTGTCTGGGTGTAAATCGGTACATTAACAGAATTTTTCTGCGGTGTTGTGAGCGTTTATTTGGAGTGGAAGAGTCTGGAAACTTGTGGTGAGCTGCGTTAACATCCCAACGCTGTCTACATAGAGCGCTGTGATTGGTCAGTTGCTGTTTCACACACTGTAACAAGCGTTCTGATTCGCTGCTGATCATCTGGTTTAATTTTGTGTACGCGATGTTCTGGCAGTTTGTCTGGGTTGTCTCGCTTCTATGCATGATATATCATCTGAAGACTGTTTCAACGCGGTGTTTGAGATATTTCTAAGTGTTTAGAGCGAGTAGGACGTTGGGGCATTAAAAACTTCCGAGCTAATGCCACGTCTGTGAACGCATCATCGTCTGACTGACACGTCGACTTAGTGACGTCACCCCGACAGACAAAAAAGGAAAAAGTTTGGTTCTGGAAGCTAAAATTCAGAGAGCCAGCTCCAAACATCTCGTTCACATCACATTGATTCGTTTCTTGACAGAACGTCTGTTTCAAGCGTTTGTCACCCTCGACAGAAAACTCACTCCAAAGTTGATGTTTAACGGTTTCAGCTTGAAGCTGCAGCCAAGGCTGACAAGGAGTCAACAGCGCCTCCATAGCGGACGGAAAGAGTAAAATACAGTCACTCGGTGACTGTGGTGTGCACTCTGCTCTTTTGATCTTTTACAGTATCCTGTGCATTTTTAAACTTTCCTGTTTATTTAGAGTAAAGTTTAGAGTAACAAACTCACAGCATCTTTTAATCTGATTTTCATAAAAATCTAGATAAAAAGATGGTTGCAGAAGGAGTGGTAGGCCCTGACACCACAGGCCTTGATACAGAGCAAGACCAGCCAGATGTGGGCCCTAGACGGGTCCCCATAGATTGGCTCGACAGGGCTTTACTGCAACTCACACACCCTATCATTGATAACGTAGAATTGACAGTCTCGAGTGAAACGGAACTTGTCAAAGAGTTGAAAACTCTAGCAGATGGGGCCTTAGAGCAGGAGAGTAAAAAGAAAGGCCTTGAGCGCTTAGCCAGGATGGCCCTGCTGATGAAAGCCAGATTAGACAGAGAAACAGCCAAGAGTGCTGATCTCGCACTTAACCTGAACCTTGTAAAATCTGCATACCAGGCCGACTCCAACAAATATGTTGAGGATCAAGAAAGGTCACGAAGAGAGGTCGAATCTTTAAAGCTGCAGATACAGTCGATGACAGTGTTGTATGATGAAAACACACGTGCTAGAGGAGATCTTACAACAAAGCTCTAGTAGACAATAGCCGTGTTTCCATCAAGGTTTCTAGGTGCGCATTTTGAAGTATCGCAGCAGAAAAGCTTAATGGAAACGGCAAAATGCGCAGTTACTTCCTGAAATTTGCCAAAAAGTTTATACGCTCGCTTGAGGTGGTTTTTGGGATCTTCGAAACCGAGCAGATGCGCAAAACGACAGATGGAAACACATTTGCCGACTCGTGCTGCCGAAGCGAACATTCACGTCACGTGACTGATCAGCTGTTTCCGCTCCGGACAACATGTAACATCGCTAAAACTAGTTGGCATGACAGAATAAATACAACTCGACCGATAGCAACACGTACCTGAAATATTCTCTCCATTTTGACGAGATGTGTGGCCGGGTTCTGTTTTCAACCGCTACTTCCTGTTTACTGTAGACATGCGCAGTGCTGACGTCTGACGTAATGACGCTGACGTCTGACGTAATGACGCTGTGCGTGGCTTGGTAGATGCGTTTCAAGCCAGCAGATGGAAACACTTCTGCTTCGCATTAATTTGTATTTACATATTTGCGAGATTTCAAAAATAAGCTCAAAAATCGAAATGAAAATGGATGGAAACACAGCTAATGACTACCTGCAACAACAACACACACTGTAAAAAGCTGCGTATGAACAATCACTGGAGCAGAACAAAAAAAGTGTTGCAGAGAGAGATGAGTGTCACTGCTTGTTGGATGCATTACGGGTGAGTAGTGAACAGACACGGGAGCAATTAAAAACTCACATGCAAGACATGGAGTCATTTTCACAATGGTACACTAGGCTACAGGATGATTTTAATAAATCACAAGCACAGTACACAGTGTTACTATGTGAAACTGAAGATTTCAGAGCTCAACTACACACTTGCAGTGCAGAGCATGCCTCGGCAATGGGCAAACTCCTTGCAGAGGAGAAATTTTTTTTGGATCTCATGAGTAAACAACGTCAAAGCCCTCCACCACCACAACCGCTCCCAACAACACATACTACTCCACCATCACAACCGCTCCCAACAACACATACTGCTCCACCACCGCCCCCTCACCCACCCTCAAACCCATTCACTCCTTCTCCCGTGCCCCGACACCCTTCCCCACCAAACCCTTCCACACACCTGCCCCCTCACCCACCCCTAAACCCATTCTCGCCTTCTCACCCCCCAACATTTGTTGGAACAAATCCATGGGTGGGACACGGGTACCCCTTACCAACAAGCGTACCACATGTGCTGATGGGTGAGTATTACAACAACTTTCAACCTTCTCTCTCCATTGACCGAATCTATAAACTTTCTAAATATATTCAACGTTTCGAGCCAGGGCCGTTGGGTTCAACTGACAACAAGGCCTACCTAAAGAACCTCGAGTTGAATCTGGGCCGTTATTCAAATGTTACGGTTGACGATAGAATCCTGTTGATCAAACTCACCTCAAGCATGGAGATGCAAACCTTTATCGAACGTCAACCAGACAACATTTTGAAAGATTACAAAAGTCTTTGTGATGCTCTAATCTCACAATACATTCCTCGCATGGGACTCGTTGGTTTCCAAGCCGCAATGAAGATCAAGCAAGGTCGAGACGAGCATCCACAACTCTACTATAAGAGGTTCTTTCAGGCCTATTTTGGTCGCAGGAATGAACCGGGAATGGAAGAGGAGAACCAGTTTAAGTTTCTCTTCATCGAAAACTTACACCCTGAGATAGGTGCGTCAGTTGACATAATGGCCCACTACGAACACAAAACAATAAAGGAAATAAAAGAATGTGCTATACGAGTTTTCGAAGCTTATAAAAAACGCAGAGTTCCCTTAGAGGCGTTTCCAGGTGAACTGGGAAAATTGCGATTGTTGGAACTGGAAGGCACGCGGGCGTCAGCTCCCTCTTCTGGAGTTAGCGAGTCAAAGAAGGAACCCTCTAACAAGGGACCTCAAAACGGAGGTATTCATCCTATAAGAGACCCCAAGGGGTTCAATTCAAACCAAGACGGTGGACACCAATGTCAACAGGGGGGTGCGTATCCTAAGTTTACAAAGTATGGGTAACAAGTTGACTCATACAACAAAGGTTCCCAGAAGGAACCTCAAACAAAGGACCTCCTCCTATTCCACCTCGTACGAAACAGTCCAAGGCGGGCAAAAAATCACACAAGTCCCAGAAAAAAGGTCCAAAACCTCTGAGCCCAGAGCAGACAGAGACCTTACGTCGGTTGTTAGAGAATTTGAACAAAGCGAATACAGATAACATCCCGGGAGCATTGTGTAGCACTATCGTTGATAGTAACTCAGAGCTCACAAATGAGTACAATGACACAATTGCTGACAGTCAACGGGTGACTGACAGTCAGGGTACAGCCAGTCCAAACACTGACTGTCCAGAACGGGACAGTCAGCATGATGAGGACTGTAACCATGATATTGTTTCAGAGCTAGAGGGTCCCTCATCAGACAATGGGGGAACCCTCACTGACCACAGACGATTACTCGTCACAAACAGTACACTCCGACGCGACTGCGACTGCGCTGACGGTTCAGCTACCTATAGTAGCTGCTACTGACAGTCGTGGACGTACAAAGCATTGGAAGAGGCCTAAAAGGTTCCTGTGTACTATTATCAGAAAGGGGTCCGCTATGAAAGCTTACCTGTCGATTACACTAGAAGGGGTCCTGACACAAGAAGCCCTCTTGGATGGCGGTGCCGACATAACAATTATGTCACCCAGTCTATTCAAGGAGCTTAGGGCAGCCGCCAACAGTGTTGACAGAATAATACCCCTCAAAGATTGTGCTATAGAATTGCAGGGTCTTTCGGTGACAAGAACAACCCTGGATGCTATTGCCATGGTTAACATGCAGATTGGAAAAACGACAATGTACCACCCGGTACATGTGTCTACAGTTGACTCGTTCCCATTTTTGGTCGGCCAAGATTTTATTAATCGTTTTGAGGCGATTATAGATTATGGCGATCAAACAATGTGGGCTACAGTGAGCGAACCACTGCCAATCAACATGCCTCCACATAGTGACACTGACTGTCTAACAGCAGGTACCGCGGAAGGCACAAAGGGATCCTCAGCCGAGAGCACAGGTCCGGTAAGTGAACCTCAAACGAACGGTGAGGCAGTTGAGACCCAAAAGTTGGTTCCATCTCCGGCCCATCAAGAGAGCCTCCTCTGCAAGCTGAAGCAATCAGCACTCACTGAACACTACCTATCACAGGTAGTGAAAGGAGTGGAGATCCATGGATCCCACACCAAAGACGCTGTGCTGTCCCCATGGTCAGAGAGGTTAGCAATCAGCCAAGCTTTCTATGTAACTTTGTTTCAAAAGCACGAGGATCTAATAAGGATCAGACAAACTTTCCGCTTTCCATTAGATCCCGACAGTAGGAAGGTAATGTCCGCGAGAGGAATCATTTACCTGACACTGAACTGGAACCAACGGGAACTGGTCCACCCGTTTCTCGTAATTCCAAACTTACCACATGCAACCTATATAGGCTCTGACATTCTGGTAAGACTTGGTACCCGTGTGGACATCAACAATGATGTACTGTGGTCTCTAGAAACAGCCACAAAGTATTCTCCTGGGCTGACCACAGAGAACCTTAAGGCTGGACAGACCATCCCTGAGATCTGCCAAGTTGCTAGAAGCCATGACATCATAGTACCACCTCAGATGATGAACTGTATGGTGAGGATTCACATCGTGAAAGGTCAAGATATAGGCAAAAAACAGGCCTTCTTTCAACTATCTCCTACGTTTCTCAACTTAGGACTGTCCTTGGAGGCCACATGCGAAGTGGACCTCGACTACAGAACCACGTCTGTCGCTGTGTGCAACGCAGGCACAGACGAGGTACTGATCCTGAAATATGCGCAGCTAGGATGGTTGATCTCTACTGACTTTCACGATCTAGAACTGAACATTCCATTTCTGGGAGGACTCCCGGAAAGCCTGATTCCAAGTCGACACACGGGGAAAGTCTTGTTCACAAAACCGACAAAAGCCACAACTCTCTTCTCCCCCAATGAGTTCGACCATGACATGGTAAACAGGATCGGTCTCAACAAAGGAGAAGGTTTAGGCCCTCCAACGTACAGTGTGTTACCTCTAGACAGGCTTTACGACACTGACAGGGACTCACTGGAGCCCCCAGAAGAACAAGAACCTGTCTCAATTGCTTCACAGATTGAACAGGTGGTCGCCAAAGCAGACGCACTGAAATCTGATGAAGAAAGGGACAAACTTCGCAAAGTTCTCTTGAAATATGGGAAGTCATTTTCAATTGACTCAATGGATTGTGGGTTGACCAAGCTCCACACAGTGAGCATCCCAACCCCTCCCAACACCCCACCTACGTTTGTCAGACAGTACAAAATTCCTCTGGCAGCACATTCATTCATTCATTCATTCAACCTTTATTTATACAGGCTAGCCTCGTTGAGCCACGGGGACTCATTTACAAGAGGGACCTGTTTCACTCACATCCAGGGTCAATTTTAAAGTTACCAATCAGCCTAACATGCATGTTTTTGGACTGTGGGAGGAAACCGGAGCACCCGGAGAAAACCCACGCATGCACGGAGAGAACATGCAAACTCCACCCAGAAAGGCCCCCGGACCGGGATTTGAACCGGAGACCTGCTCGCTGAGAGGCAGCAGCTCTACCAGTCTACATCAGCCTATCAGAGAAATTCTTGATGACCTGTTTGAAAAAGGTATAATTAGAGAATGTAACAGTACATACTCTGCGTCTTTATGGCCGGTTTTGAAACCAAACGGCAAGTGGAGACTCATAATTGACTACAGAAAGCTAAACAAAGACGTACCCTTATCGAGGTGGCCAATGACTCAGCTCCAACAGGAACTGTCCAAGGTCACTAATGGTAAGTACTTCTCTACCCTCAACGTGGGATCTGGTTTTTGGACCATTCCCGTGCGCGACGAGGACCAACACAAATTAGCTTTCACTTTTGGCGGCCAACAATACACCTTCACCAGGTGTCCCTTTGGCTATGCTAACTCACCTGCAGAGTTCAACATTTTCCTAAACCAAGCATGTCCAGACGCTCATGAGCGTGGAACACTGATTTACGTAGACGACGTCCTTTTAAGGCAGCCAACACTGGACTCCCATTTGGCTGAGATTGACTACGTTCTGAATCAACTGACTACTGCTGGTGCTAAAATTTCACTGTCGAAATGCCAATGGTGCAGAACCAAGGTGAACTACGTTGGCCTACTTGTAGGTCCGGACGGAGTACAACCACAGCTGACTCGCACCCAAGGCCTCGACAATCTCAAAGTCCCCACCAATCTTAAAGAACTTCAAAGTTTTCTGGGCGTGTGCAACTACTCTAACCAATTTATAGAGAACTACGCAGACCTTGCAAAACCACTGACTGAGCTCCTGAAGAAAGACGTTCCATTTGTCTGGACTGAGAGGCAACAGCAGGCGATGGACTCTCTCATAAACAGGATCAAGTCAGCCCCATATTTGGCCTACCCTGACTACACCAAAGAGTTTTACGTGGAAGTGGGCGTCTCGGCTCATTGCATAAGTGCAGGTCTGTACCAAATACACGACAGAGACAAACGTGTGGTAGTCTATGCCAGCAAGACGATGGCAGGCCCCGAGTTGAGGTTCTCGGACTGTGAGAAAGCTCTACTGACCACGGTGTGGGCAGTAAAACATTTCTCCAGCTACATTGGTGGACAGAAAATAATTGTCGAAACACAACACCAGCCAGTGACTTTCTTAACAGTGAATGCATCAGAGATGGAGTGGGGACGAACTCACGTGTAGCCACGTGGCTCATGGCACTTCAAAGTTTTGACTTAGACATCCGCTATGGTCAAAACAAGAAGTCACATTTGGGTACTGACTTGGCGATCTGCCAAAGTTGTACACAGGATGTGCCAGCCATCCAACCGCCAGCTGAGGAGAAACCCTCGGTGTCGGAGGATCCGAATCAACACTTCTTTGATGACTATATCTGCAAAAATATGACAACATTGTACGTGGATGGATCTTCATTCCTCCGCGACAAAATCTGCAGGGCAGGTGTCGGAGGGATCCTCCTCAAAGACCAAGAACAGATTACTTTTAGCTACAAATTAGGCTCTCAGACTTCTCAGTACGCTGAGATTACGGGAATCCTAATAGCTCTCCAGATGAATAGAACGCTCAATCAAGACGCTAGTCATCTGCACTGACTCTAACTATGCTCGTTTAAGTTTTGCTTGTCACCTCGCTATGTGGAAACAGAACGGTTTCCTAACAAGCGACAGAAAAGTGGTCAAACACAAGGAGCTTTTCATGGCGTGTGATCACTTGGTGACATCACACGACTTACAGATCTACTGGAAGAAAGTTCCAGGAGATTCTAGAGTCCCAGGCGATGACAAGTACTACAATGACATTGCAGACTCCTTAGCCAAGGAAGGAGCCGACGAAGGTCCCCCATGGTCCTTTGACCCTTCCTGGTTAATTAAAACTTAGTCTACACAGCCTACAGTTGAGGTACTGGCAGTCACATGTGCGCAAGCTGCAGCCAGACCGGCTGACAACACAGTCTCTGTACGACCCGCATTGACTGACCCAGATATCATCCATCTACAAAAGTCTGATCCTGCAATAAACTCCATGATACTGTACCTGACTGACCCTGACAAGAATACTACGTCCAAGGACGAACTGGATGCTAATCCAGACCTTAAAGTCCTCTATCAGCTACGCAAACAGCTGAAATTAATCAAAGGCATCCTCACTTTCGCTCATGGACCAACGTCATCTCCAGTGTTCGTGGTGCCCCATGACCACAGGGGGGTGATGTTAGTTCATGCCCACGATCTTCCGTCCGCAGGACACAAAGGGGACAACGCCACGTTGAAGGCATTGAAACAAATTGCCTATTGGCCTGGTATGAAAAAGGATGTCAAATATTACATTCAGGGGTGCTTGGTCTGCAGCCAGTTTCTGCCAACCAGACCACTCCACAGGGGACCGCTGCAAAGTAGAGGTATTGCATTTCCATGGTCTGACATCTAGTTCGACTGGGTTGGAACACTCAGGAAGAGCTCCAGAGGAAACAAATATTTCCTCACAGTAACCTGTGCATTTACCAAATGGGTAGAATGCATACCAGCTCCTAACGACACAGCACAAACAACTGCCATTTTGCTGATGAATCATGTGTTCTCAAGGTTTGGACTCTCCCTCAGGGTGAACTCAGACCAAGGTACACACTTCACAGCTGAAGTGACGAAAGAAATGTGGAAGACGCTGGGCGTAAAAGCCGATTTTCATATTGGCTATCACCCACAGGCTTCAGGACAAGTAGAGAGAGCAAACAGAACTGTGGTGAGTATTTTGAAAAAATACGTAGCCGCAAACTACAAGGACTGGGATTTAAAACTCCCTCTGGTCCTCATGGCCATTAGGGCCACTCCACATACATCAACTGGCATCTCTCCTTTCGAGATGATGACCGGTCGACAAATGACTCTACCTCTACACCTGTTGTATCAACCAGGCGGCGCCGCCATGGCGACAGCCTACACCACACAACAATACATGAAAGATTTGAATGTACACCTCAGAAACACTTTTGCTTTCGCCCAGAAAAATCTGGAACGGTCCGCTGAAGGACGCAAGGCATACTATGACCAGAAGGCCTCTCACGATGAACTCCATGTGGGAGACAGAGTCTGGTACTACACGTTCGCCCCCACAACCGGGAAAGGAGAGTCCGGGACCGGAACTCTCACCCGCAAACTAATGCCCAGGTGGACCGGACCTCACTTGATAACAGACAAAGTGTCCTCAATTGTCTACTACAGGATCAAAATAAGCAAAGGCCGCAAAGAGCCAATTGTTAAATGGGTACATAGAAATCAGATCAAACCTTACAAGGCGTTCAATGACTCCACAATAGACAAAGATCTTACAAACTCACAGACTTCATGGGAAGATAAGGTCGTCCAAGCACAAGATAGTAAATAAACTAAACAGTTTAAACTATATTCGTTGTTAAAAGAAACCGTTCCAACTAGAACTTAGAAACGCTAAGTCTAAAACCCACAAAAAAAAAACTAACCTTAACAACTGTTTAAATCTGTAGGATTTAATTGACATCGGTTATAAAGCTAAGACCTGTTTTTCTTGTGTGTGGCATGTTGGAATCTGACGACAGAGTGAGTTGAAGCTGTTGAAATGTTGTTTTCTAGTTGTTTAAGTGCCGTTTTGTTGTTGTTGCGATTTTGTATTATTTTGGACACTCCCAGCCAAAAAGAGGTTTTTATTAATGTTAGTTAAAGACTTAAATGGATTTAACTATGCCAACATGCAGTTTCATTTGTTTAAACCTTGATCTTTGAAGAGTCAATGTAGTTTAAAGCTACTTTAGGTACCATAAACTACACTGGTCTCCCAAGTTTTAATTAGGACCGATTCGATCGTTTCCATTCTAGATTACCTATTAATTTTGATGAGTCTCGCCATAGACTTCAAAATTTATAGGGAATACCAAATCTTGCGTTGTTTGTCTAAAAGGACAACAGTTCCGGTTCCGGCGGAGCTGATGGACGCTTTTCCCTCTGGCTCTCTGAGTCTTTTAACATCAAACTGACCCGTTTTTCGAATTGGACTAAAGTTTGGTCCATCTTCCTACCGAATTACGGTGTTAGTGACTCAGGGAGCCGCACGGGACCGTACAATTTTTTTATTTCGGTCCTGGACCGGCTGTTGCAACCACCGGTCACTCTGGGCGCTTCCTGCCGGCCAGGTGAGTCGTCGAGCTGGGAGACTACCCCACGTAGCCTCGGTGTTTTGTTTTTTTCCCCTCCTCCCTTTTTGGACCCTTTCTGAACTGTGGTTCTACCTGGTTTCAAACAAGAATCGCACGGAAAGGAATTTCACTGATTTTTTCTGCTGCCTTTTGTTTGATTGACCTCGTGGTTTGGGGGGGGGGGTGTACCTGGCCGAACCTGGACCAGAACAAAAACCGAGTTGGCTGTGGGGGACTTTGTTTGCATTAAAGCCGTTCTCAGCTGTGACCCGTTGCCCAAAGAGGAGGGTCTGTACATCTCCGTGGGTTCACGGTGGGAGCCGCGCTCTGTGCTCAGCTGAGAGACGTGCGGCTGCACGCGGCTGCTTTGAAGTGCCTGATCTGGATGGGAGCAGGACTGAACCGAGCTGAGGATCAATTTGAAGCTGAAGGCTTCACCTCCTCCATTGAGACTTGCTGTTTTTTCATTCTTTTTTCATTTTTATTCTTGGAGGTGGCTTTTTTGGGCTGATAAGGAAACAGCCACATAATAAATATCTTACCTGATGTAGATAACTGTTTAAAGAGCCTCATTTGGAGAAAACAGTCATTTTCATTGAAAACATCCAACTGGCTCAGACAGCAGAGAGGTCGTGAAGCAGCGTGACGTGATGTGAGGCGCAGAAGATCAGGATCATCATTGTTTCGGTGCCTATTTCATACTGCTGTGAGCTGTTTGTTGATCAGACGAGCAGAGAGTGAAGCGCGGAGGATCATCATTGGTGCTGTTTCACACTGTTGTGAGCTGTTTCTGGATCAGACGAGCAGAGAGTGAAGCGCGGAGGATCATCATTGGTGCTGTTTCACACTGTTGTGAGCTGTTTCTGGATCAGACGAGCAGAGAGTGAAGCGCGGAGGATCATCATTGGTGCTGTTTCACACTGTTGTGAGCTGTTTCTGGATCAGACGAGCAGAGAGTGAAGCGCGGAGGAACTGGATCATCATTGGTGCCTGTTTCACACTGTTGTGAGCTGTTTCTGGATCAGACGAGCAGAGTGTGACGTGTATCGCTGCGTATCAGGAGCTGCGTTGTTGGTGCTGTTCACGCTGTTGTCCCTTCCCTTTATTGACTTGAAACAGGCTTCAACCATGCCCTTAACCTCAGGAGGCCTTTCTGGCAGCTCACTCTGCTGTTTGCTACATATTGTTTGTTTCTTTCCGTTGATTCTGGATCCAGCTTGTGTTCACCATGGCCACATCCATTCATATTCTCAAGGAGGCTGGATCCCCCCACATTCCTCCACAAATTTCTCCACAACGGAATTGTTTGACCACCTAATTTGTGACGCTTTATGGTCTGAGACTTTTCTGCATCATTCATATTACTGTCATTATTTTCAGTTCTCAGACTACCTGGAATCACTGAATCTTATCAACACATCAGGGACTGCCCATCACTGCAGCTTTCATTGTTTTTGGGTTCTGAATGATCGTGTCTTCATTAATGTTTCACATGGTTCAATTATGGGGGCAAAATGTCACACTGTTAACTCCTGTAATTACACATCAGTGACAAAGAAGTCAGGTAAATGTCTGATATTATTGTTGTTAATGATCTCAGGGATTCAGCCCAACCCAGGGCCAATTACTAACTACTGTACACCTAATGAGTTTAAAAATATTTCAGGTCTCCGTTTTCTGCATGTAAACGCTCGTAGCCTTCTAAAAAAACTTGATGAACTGAAAATCCTAATCACTTCTTCTGGGGCAGATGTGATCGTTATCTCTGAAACTTGGCTCAAAAAATCTGTTTTGAAAAATGACTTGGCAATCAATGAATTTAAGATCTATCGTTGTGATCGTAATAAAAAGGGAGGTGGAGTCGCTATTTACATCAGAGACTCTTTGGCTGCCACGATTGCGTCTAAAAAAACAATCGCAAACCAGTTTGAGGCTTTAGCTGTGAACATCAGTTTGAAAGGAGGTCAGCCCTTAACTGTTGTAGGTTGTTATCGTCCCCCCTCCGCAACACCTGAAGCTCTATCCTCCCTGACTGAATTCATAGGAAATTTAAAACACAATGAGATTGTTATGGCAGGAGATTTCAACATTGACTGGAATAAGTCGACCCCCCTCTGTGATAAATTCAGGGAATGTTGCCTATCTCTCAATCTAACACAACTTATCGATTCTCCCACCAGACCAAACTTAAAATGTCCCGAAAAATCTTCCACCTTAGATCTGTTTTTCACAAATGCACCTCACAAATTTCCTGGTATAGGTGTATTTGCTAACGTTTTGAGTGATCATTCCGTAATAGCAGCTCTTAGATCTACTAAACTTCCACCTGCTAAGCCCAGAATAATCCAAAAAAGGGATTTGAAACGTTTCTGTGAACAGTCATTCCTTTGGGATCTATCCCACTTTGATTGGCAACGTATCCTACAAATCAATGACGTGAACACCGCTTGGAACTATTTTCATGATAGTTTCATTTACTTTGTAAACAAACACGCTCCTTTCCGGCAGTTCAGGATAAAGGGCCGTGACAGCCCCTGGTTTACTCCTGAACTAGCTGATCTCCTGCACTGGAGAGATCATCTTTGGGCCGCAGCAAGAAAATCACACTCAGACACTGATTGGTTGAAATTTCGGCAGCTAAGGAATAAATGCACAACTGCCATCAAAGCCGCAAAACGTAACTACTTCTTATCTCAGACCTCCAAAAATCTAAATGATCCTAAAAAATTCTGGAAAACCATTAAATCTCTCTCAGGCACCCCCCAATCATCTGACCTCCCATCACAATTTCTTGTTGACTCTGTTCCTGTGTCAAATAAGCACGAGATCCTGAACTGTTTCAATAAACATTTTGTTGCTTCTAGTTCATTATTTGACACAGTTACAAACGGAAAATCAGCCACTTTATCTAATAATCAAACTTCTACAAATCAAATCCCTCCTACAAGTCAACCATCTGTTAATCACACCTTCTCTTTTTCTCCGTTCTCAGTCAGTGAGGTAAATAAACTGTTAAATGATCTTGATCCTAAAAAATCTGCAGGTCCAGATGAACTTCCACCTTATTTCTTAAGGCTGGCTGCTCATATCATCACAGTCCCTGTGACCCACATCTTTAATCTGTCCATAAGCCAAAACACCATTCCGGATGCTTGGAAAACAGCCTTTGTTCTTCCTTTGCTGAAGGGAGGTGACCCCACCTCACTGAACAATTATCGACCGATCTCTAAAAACACACCACATTATCCTTTGTAGTCATTCCACATCCAAACGATGCCCTACTTTCCCTACGCCCAACAAACATACCACTCTCCCTGTGAGACGCAAGAGGTCCTCTCGACTTTCCGTTGCCACTGGGTCTGAAAAATCGAGGAGACTCAAAACCATTTGTTTTAGTTTTATCAGGAAAAGCAGGTTTCTCATATTTAGGATGTTCAAAACTGAGCTTATGTGTCAACATATACTAATCTACTAGAACAGCAGCTTTAGAAGCTTCCAACACTCTATGTTCATTCAGATAAGTAGTTACTCGATCTGGTAAACAGTTCTTAAAATCTTCTATTATACCAAGTGTTTAAACTGTTCATAATTAGTTACAGAACTAGCTGCACACCAACGATTAAGAAGGATTTCTTTTTCCCTCATATAGTCAGCATAAGTCTGACTCTCGAGTTTCTTTAACTTCCGGAATTTTTGTCTGTACGCTTCAGGGACTAACTCATATGCCCGCAAGATAGCTTCTTTTACTTTTGTGTAATCATTACTATCATCTATCGAAAGAGATGCATAAGCATCTTGAGCTTTCCCAGTTAATTTACATTGCAAAAGCAATGGCCAAGCATGCTCAGGCCACTTAAAAGAGTGTGCATTTCTCTCAAACAGGAAGAAATATTTGTCTACGTCCTTTTCATTGAATGAAGTTACAAATGATAAATTGCTACTCACATCAAAAGCAGGCGCAGTTGGTTGAGAAGGATTAGATCCACTTTCTAATTCCTTCAAGCGTATTTTATCATCCAACTCCGCTTTTCGTGCAGCCATCTCCATCTCTTTCTCCCTTAAAGCCAACTCAGCGGCTCGCACTGTGGCTTCAGCAGCTCTCTTAGCAACTGCTGCAGCTTCTCTCTTGGCTTCCCTCTCAAGCTCTGCTTTTCTCAGGACCAATTCAGCATCAGCTGCATTTTTCATTCTAATGGTTTCATTCTCCATTTCAGCTTTTCTGGTCTCAGCCTCTATCCGACGTGTTTCCAGTTCAAGCTCTTTCAAACGTACCTTTTCATCAACAACATAAGAGAATGGAGTCTTCACAGGACTTTCTGCAATCATTGCAACAGAAAAAAACCCAAGACTAGCTAACCCTGCGACCAGTTCATTTTCTATTGCCTCCTTCCTAGTGCGTTTATCTACGCTGATCTCAAAATTCTCTGCCACACACAACAACTTCTCCTTTGTACAATTAGCTAGAGCCTCAACTGTAGGATCCTCTACAAAACTGTCTAAACTGAACTCCATGTTCACAAACAGTTACAAAATACAACACTATCAAAACAGCTGGACAGTAATTGAACACTGTGTGATACAATCAATTTCAAACAGACAGCTGTAAGCGCTTAACAAATCAGCAGCTTCCCTGAGCTGATTCAACTTAACTATGAGTGAAAACACTACCACAAAACAGCCACCAACACAGCAATTTATCTCTACCAAAACACTAGCGCATATGTGAGCCCCCTATCAAACACTGCTTCTTCCAAAAGGTTAACAGACTAGCTCCTGTCTTGTTCAAGATCCTGGACGAGCATCCCATTATACTTGTATATGTTACGACCGTAAAACAGTCAAAACATATTCATGGACACTGAACACAGAAGAAGTTTTAAAAGAAATTTTATTAACTAAAACTAAGGGTGACCAAGCTGGTGAGGTCCCTTCTAGCTTCTCCCACCAAGCCTGGAGCGTCTTCTCCTGGAACAACGCCCTAAAAAAAAACTAAAGAAAATTAAAGTACAAAGAAAAGATAGATAGGTGAGTCTGGCCAAACTTAGGAAAACGCCACCCAGGCAAACCCAACCCGGTAGGACCGTAGTATTCTCCCCCAGGCGACGATCTATCTATAATTTATAAGGCCCTCACTTAACCAAAAGGAAAAATACGAAATAAATACGAAAACTAAGCTACCAAACCTCACCCATCAAAAGTACAAAGGAATTGACAAAAAGAGAAAAAAAACATTAAACCGTCCCTCACAATGGACCACAGCAGTCCTCCTTCAGAACGCTGAACAGACACTGGCCTCAGTGTCACTCAATTAAGCCTTTTAGGCTCAAACACAACCACACTCCTCCTAAGTCCAAAACTAAATCACTAATAGCACATAAGGTGCTTTAACCTACACCAACCTCTGCTTTAGGCAGCCAGAGTCACTTTTAGAGCTCAGAGCAGCTCAACTATACTCCCCCTGGAGTACATACACTAACAGTCAGAGAGGGTGGAGATCTCCCTGTGTTAGTTTATCACACAACCCTAAAACTGTGTGTCAACACTCGGTTTAATTACCTTTAAAGTGTCTTCAACCAAGACTTGGTTCACAAGTCCAGCATCCACACTTGATCAGCAAGCCAGATCCTACTCCATCAAGTCTCCACATTGCTCAAAGCATTGCCTGTGAAATATAAAGGCAGGAGCTGCAGGTGAACACCTGTGCTACCCAATTAAGCTTGATTAGGACTTGGCTCTTAAGCCTCCCTGGTAAGGTCTACTCTGGGGTTCTGGAGAGGAGGGTCCGTCGGATAGTTGAACCTCGGATTCAGGAGGAGCAGTGTGGTTTTCGTCCTGGTCGTGGAACACTAGACCAGCTCTACACCCTCAGCAGGATCCTGGAGGGTGCGTGGGAGTTTGCCCAACCAGTTTACATGTGCTTTGTGGACTTGGAAAAGGCATTCGACCGCGTCCCTCGGGGGGTTCTGTGGGGGGTACTCCGGGAGTATGGGGTACCAGGCCCTTTGATATGGGCTGTTAGGTCCCTGTACGACCGGTGTCAGAGCTTGGTCCGCATCGCTGGCAGTAAGTCAGGCTCGTTTCCGGTGAGAGTTGGACTCCGCCAAGGTTGCCCTTTGTCACCGATTCTGTTCATAACTTTTATGGACAGAATTTCTAGGCGCAGCCAAGGTGTTGAGAGGATCCGTTTTGGTGGCCTTAGAATCTCTTCTCTGTTTTTTGCAGATGATATGGTCCTATTGGCTTCATCAGTTCGTGATCTACAGCTTTCGCTGGAGCGGTTTGCAGCTGAATGTGATGCGGCCGGGATGAGGATCAGTTCCTCCAAATCCGAGGCCATGGTCTTGAGCCGGAAAAGGGTAGCATGCCTTCTCCAGGTCGGGGAGGAGGTCCTGCCCCAAGTGGAGGAGTTTAAGTATCTCGGGGTCTTGTTCACGAATGAGGGAAAACTGGAGCATGAGATCGATAGGCGGATAGGTGCAGCGTCCGCAGTGAAGCGGGCGCTGTACCGGTCTGTCGTGGTGAAGAGAGAGCTGAGTCAAAAGGCAAAGCTCTCAATTTACCGATCGATCTACGTTCCTACCCTCATCTATGGTCATGAGCTCTGGGTTATGACCGAAAGAACGAGATCTCGGATACAAGCGGCTGAAATGAGTTTTCTCCGCATTTTGTTGTAATAAACACAAAACAAATGTACTGATTTCTAACAGAAAGGAGACACTAACTAATAAAATCTATTTCTTTGCAGACTTCAAGAGCATCAATCAGCATGTGAGGATCACTTTGTAAAGATTTGAAAAAAGTAGATAATAGATAGTTTTGATTTTAAGAACGAGATTTTAGAAAGTACATGTGAACAGTTCTGTTGCAATTTTATAACAATTTTTGGCCAGCAGGCTTAAGAGGTTATTGCAGATTTTCTGCAAATTCTTTGGTAATCCTTTTTTTTAATGTAATGTTTAGGTTTAACAGCAAAACAAATGAAAAACTGTCTTCTCAAAATGAGAAATATTAAGCAAAATACAACTGTTTGTCTGTAATCTTTTTATTTTCAATTCATAGTACAAAGCACTAAAAATCTTTAATGTATTCATTTCTACCAGAAACGAGACTTCATAAAATCTATTTTTGCAGACTTCAAAAGCATCAATCAGCATGTGAGGATCACTTTGTAAAGATCTGGAAAAGGTAGATAATACATTGTGTTAATTTTAAGAACAAGATTTTAGGAAGTAAATGTGAACAGTTTTGTTGCAATTTTATAACAATTTTGTCCAGCTTTATACATGATTGACTAATCCTGCAAACAAAAAAATCAACAACAGACATTTAATAAATAAATGACTCAAAAATAATAACACCACACTTTGGAAATTCTTTTGTCATGTCCAAATAATGGCAACAATTCCATTTTTGAGCTTCTGAATAATGGTCAATACACTGGTGAAGTTTCTGTGGTGTATGTAGTCCAGTGTAGAGAGGTTCAGATCTCTATATTTGAGAAACCATATATGCCCCATTTTCCATTAGTACCGGTACAGCTCGACGACTCAGCCCGGTTCAAAGGCTTTGCCATTAGTCTTAGGAATTCATTCATTCATTCAACCTTTATTTAGTCAGGTAAATCTTTTGAACCTCATGGGCTCATTTACGAAAGCGACCTGCTAAAACTAAAGAACAATGAACAGCAGTGGTAGAATTTCCTTAAACAATAAACAATAAACAAACAAACAATAAACAATAGAAAACAAAAGAGAGAAAAAAACAAAAGAAAGTTTTTTTTTTTTTAACAAAGTATCAAAAAACTAGCAAAACATTATAAGGTAGACGTATAAAATCAAAGACAGGAACAAATCTGCATTGGTTTTTGCCAGGATTCCAACAGATTCTGAAAACCATTTAGAGAAGTCAAGGTCGAGAGCTTCAGATCTTTTTGTAAGATATTCCATGAAGCAGGAGCGGAGTAGGAGAAGGCCCTTTTTCCAAGTTCAGTCCTCACTGACGGAACACTGCAGGTAATCATGTCCTGAGAGCGCACACTGTAGCTGCACTCACGCAAAGACATGTAGGAGGAGATAATAATAATAATAATCATAAATTCAATTTATACCGCACTTTTCATTAATAAAAATCTCAAAGTGCTACAACAATAAAACAAGTGATAAAATCAAATAAAATCAATAATGGTATCAACTAAGATTAAAGACAGAATCATGTGGAGGCAGAATAGGCCTGCTTAAAAAAATAAAAAAAATAAATAAAACAAGTGATAAAATCAAGTAAAATCAATAATACTATCAACCAAGATCAAAGATAAAATCATGCGGAGGCAGAATAGGCTTGCTTAAAAAGAAAAGTCTTTAAACCGCTTTTAAAGTCAACCAGTGACTGTGGAGCTCTCAGGCAGTCAGGGAGGGAGTTCCATAGGCGGGGGGCAGCCACACAGAATGCCCTGTCTCCCATGGTCCTTAATTTGGTTCGTGGAATGTGAAGTAGATTACTGTTCTGTGATCGTAGAGACCGGGTGGATGAATATGGTGCAAGAATGTCCTTTAGATAGTCAGGTGAAGTTCCGTGTAAGCATTGGTGTGTAATGAGAGCAGTTTTGTATTGAATTCTGTAGGTGACAGGAAGCCAATGGAGGTTATGGAGAATGGGTGTAATATGTTCAAATTTACGAGCTCTCAATAAAATCCTTGCTGCACTGTTTTGAATATATTGAAGTTTCTGAAGATTTTTGCCAGGGATTCCAATAAACAGGGAGTTGCAGTAGTCGAGCCTGGAGGAGACAAAGGCATGGACGAGTTTCTCAGCATCGGAAAAAGTCAGAGATGGGCGAAGTCTGGAGATGTTTCGAAGATGGAAGAAGCAGGTTTTAAACAGATACTTAATGTGATTTTCAAATGTAAGATGAGAGTCCATTTTTATTCCAAGATTTGTAACAGAGGTGGAGAGGGGGATGTCTTGACCAGAGAAGGAGATTGTTGTTAAAGTTGATGTTTGTATCTGGTGAGGGGTGCCAATCATTATGGCCTCAGTCTTGGAGCAGTTTAATTGAAGAAAGTTCTGATTCATCCATGCCCTTATTTCCTCCAGGCAGGTAGAGAGGGCAGTGAGTGAAGATGGAGATGGGGATGATGAGGATGATCCAGTCCTGATGTAAAGCTGTGTGTCGTCGGCATAGCAGTGAAAAGAAATGTTGAACTGATTAATAATTTGACCTAAAGGCAGCATGTAAAGGGAAAACAGCAGGGGCCCCAGAACTGACCCTTGAGGGACACCACAGGAGACACCGACTGTCTGGGAAGTGGCATTGCCAAGACTAACGCATTCCAGCCTATCGGAGAGGAAAGATTTGAACCAGTCCAGGACAGTGTCACAGAGACCGACCTCCACATGAAGACGGTGGAGGAGGATATTATGGTCCACAGTGTCGAAGGCTGCAGTGAGGTCAAGGAGGACAAGGACGGAGGGAGAGCCAGTGTCAGCAGCCATGAGGATATCATTTGTAACTCTCAGTAATGCAGTCTCAGTACTGTGAGCTACTCTGAATCCCGACTGGAACTTCTCGTACAGAGAGTGTTGCTGTAGGTGGTCCTGCAGCTGAGCAGCAACTGCTTTTTCCAGCACTTTAGACAGAAACGGGAGGTGGGAAATTGGGCGGTAATTAGAAAAAATGTCGGGATCCAAATTAGATTTTTTCAGAAGAGGCCTAATGATGGCAGTTTTTAGAGGCAGTGGAACATGACCAGATTGTAGAGACTGATTTATTATTTGTGTGATTAATGGGCTAATTGCAGAGTGATTGGATTTTATGAGAGATGAGGGGAAGGGATCCAGGGCGCAGGATGAAGGCTTCATTTTCTTTATGATGGACTCCACCTCACTCTGAACAACCTCATCAAAGCTGCTCAGGGACCCAGGATGCAGACGGGTAGATGGTAAACGAAGATCAGGGAGGTTGTGAAGCTGAGATCTGATGGTGTCAATTTTGTTTTTAAATGATGAAAGGAACAGGTCGCATTTTTGAACACATTCCTCAGAAGTTTGTTTAATGGGATTAAGTAGATGAGTTACTGTGGAGAAGAGCTGTTTAGAGTTACCAGGGCAGGTGTTGATGATGTTGGAGTAATACTTGGAGCGTGCTTCTTTAAGAGAATAGGCGTATGCTTTCTGATGTTCTTTGTATGCCTGCTTATGTACAGAGAGACCAGATGATTTTACACGTCTCTCAATAGCACGGCCAGTTGCCTTCATCCTGCGCAGCTCATCAGTGTACCAGGGGGCTGAACGGGAGAAAGACACCAGTCTTGTCTTCAAGGGAGCATGTAGGTCCAGAAGCTCTTGGAGAGATCGGTTGTAGTAATCAACGGAGTCATTGGCAGATGAATGATTGACAGCGGTCAGGGCGTGAAGATCAGCGGACAGAACATCAGGGGAAATGTTTTTAAAGTCCCGGAACTGGATGGGTCGCTTTGGGTTTGAAGCAGGTGAAGTTGAAGGCACTTCCAGAGAGATGACACTGTGGTCCGAGACACCCAGGTCATATACAGATAAGTTATTGATGAGTACAGTGTCTGTAATCACCAAATCCAGAGTGTGCCCCCTGCTGTGCGTAGGGGCGTCCACATGTTGGGTGAGATTAAGAGAGTCCAGAAGAGACTTAAAATCTGTTGCCAACGGGGAAGAGGAATTGTCCATGTGGATATTTAAATCTCCAAGAAAAATAGTTTTCACAGGGGAGGTGCAGAAAAAGGTGAGGAGGTCATGCATCTCTGAGTTAAATGAAACATGCGGTTTGGGAGGTCTATAAATCAATATAACGTTCATCAGGAGTGGGGCTTTGAAGTTGAAGGCCAAACTTTCAAAAGAGGAAAAGTCCTGAGAAGCCAGATGTGTCAATTTTAAATTATTGCGGTAGATTACAGCCAGACCACCACCGCGGCCAGTGCTGCGGGCTCTCTGCAGATAACTGTATCCAGACGGACAGGCCTCATTTAGAGAACTGTACACATCTGGCTGATGCCAAGTCTCTGTAAGACACATGAAACCTCAAATATGAGTGTCTGTTCCAGTGATGTATGAGGGCAGCAGACCAAGAAGTGATTTAAAGATGAAAATGTACCAGTGGAAGAGTCTGCGTGAGGTTAATGACGTCCAGTTAACCAGTGAATACAGGTGAATATTTCCCTCATACATGTTTAAAGAAGAGTTACAGCCTTTAGTTCAACTTTATTCTAACCCACAGATGTACAAATCACAAAATCTACAATTAACTTTAAAGCAAAGCTAAAAATGAAAAAATCTGAACAAAAAACAAAACCACACATCTAATTGAACAATAAAAGTTAAGGAGCCTGGGAAGGGACATGGGGGATGTTTTTCCTTTTGCATTCCCTCACAAAAGTTTTTGCGTTCCCTCGCAATACTGTACTGTATGCAGTGTTACCTCACAAACAGTAACAATGGAACAGACACTCATATTTGAGGTTTCTGGTAGTGCTGGACAATAATTCGATATCGATATATCTCGCGATATACTTTTATTCAATAACGATTATATGAGTTTTAAGCATATTTTCAATATTTTAATACGATTTTACATCGTTTCAGTGACGCTTTTCTTTTTCTGTTCGGGTTGAAGCGGCTGCTTCAGTTTCAACCCGGACAGGAAAAGCTGCGACACAACTACATAAGTGTGTGGTAACGTAGATGTTACGCAGAGCTCGAGTCCAGAAGGCGTTAGCGGTAGTAGGCTAAGCTAATCTACAACGTGCGTTGTTTTTGCTTCAAAACAAGTGTCTGTAACAGAGTTAAAAATATACTCTAAAATAATCAGTTACTCCACTGTATTCATGTTTGTGAATTTTATTTTATTGAGGTCTTTTATTTTGAAATGTATCAAGGAGGAAATGATTTGTGCACTTGGCTCCTCCCGTGTTTCGTTCCCTCACTTTGCTGCACAAGCACTATGAAGGAGCCAGAAGTGCAGAAAACAGAAGACAAGTGACATGTTTGTTTTATTGTCTTCTACAGGAGAACAAATAAACATTAGAGAAACAGTATTTTGATGTGCTGTCGTGTGTCCAAAAACAAGCATCGTCACACTGGTGCCGTGACCTTCAGGATCTTCAGACCAGCTTGATGCAAGTCGCCATGGATGCTGTGCTGTTCTCCTGTTCTGCGCTCCCAATTTTACTGTGTGGTTGGTCATATAAAGGACAGAAAAATTGAAAGCTTTACCTCTAGTTTTAATAGCAAACTGGTCATTTGAAGTTAAAACATAACGCAAGTACATTAATATTTTGAAAGTTTTTTTTTTAATGGATTCCTTCAATACACCTATATTACCTAAGGGTAAGGGTGTCTGGCTTAGTTATCTTGCCAGTAAAAGGAACATAGATCAATCCACTGTAGTAGGAGGTTCTGTGAATTTAAGTCAGACCCCAGGTTGTACCCCTTTTGCTATGAATGTGAACAAGAGCCTCTGTGCTTCTACACCTAACAGTAATATTGATGTTAGAAATTGTAGGTCAATTAAGAGCCCAGATTGGTGAATCTATTGTGACAAAACTGATATCTACTGGTGTTGTAAATACAGAGGTGGGTAGAGTATTCAAATTTTTTACTCAAGTAAAAGTATTGTTACTTGAACCAAATATTACTCAAGTAAAAGTAGTGAGTAGGCATCCAAAAATTTACTTGAGTAAAAGTAAAAAAGTACTTTGATTACAACCTACTCAAGTAGTGAGTAACTGCGGAGTACCATCTCGTGTCATTAAATTATAACATGCAAATGGATTTACAAGGAAACATAACTTTTAATGAGACTGAATATACATTGTTATAAATAAAAACACAAAGGCAAAAGGATTTAGAAATAAACCACTTATCTTTTACATTGTTATAAATAAAAATAAATAAAAAACACAAAGGCAACTGTATCCAAAATAATTCAGCTAAATACTGTATTAATAGACTTTCTGCAAAACTTTGTTTCTACCAGTTGGAACTCATTTTCTTACATTTTGACATCCTATAAACAGAACTAACTGTTTAAGTATAAACTGAAACACAGTCCTACACATCAGGCAAAGGACTGTGTATTCCTGAACTTAATCAGTAGAACAACTGACAGCATAAACTCAGTGAAACATTATTCAATAATGTGACTGTTAAGCTTTAAGAGTAGCTGGCTCTCAAGGTTTTTGCAGTGAAGCTGTGATCTCTTAGCAGTAAAAAGGAGTCCTGCATGAATAAAGAGTCTCTCACAAGCTGCAGATGCTGGAAGACTTGTGTTGACTTTGAGTGACAACTGCTTGATTTGAGGAAAAGAGTGTAACAGATCCATACCTCCAGTAGATGGACATGAAAGATACCTCTCCAGCTCTCCTGATTTTCTGGTCTTAATGGATCCAAAGAAGTCTTCTTCATCAGAGTGGCTGCTGTTTGTGCTGTTGTCATCATCAGTGTTAGTGTCCAAGTCATCCTTGATGTAGTTGAGACCTTTAAAAACATTTTTGCAAAGAATTACTA